>JABFFB010000230.1:0-26648 GCA_013623555.1 Fusarium nisikadoi
TTGTCAATGAACGACATGTCCCCCTTGCAAGCTCCATCGTTCAGATTTTCAATCAACGTACATCCATATCCATATTCTGTTCCCATTTGTACCTAGGTAAGGCAAGGCAAGGCAAGGCAAGGTAGGTAGGGTGGTCATCCATGATGTGGCATGCTTTACCGCCTATCATTTTATTCAAGAGATGTCGCATTGTGACGTTGGCAGTTGAACAACGAGGCCGAGAATGTCAATCAGACTACCTCTCTACTCGACTCAGTCTCAGACTCAGTCAGAGCCCAATATTCACTCCCAATTCCTCCCTCCCCTCCCCTACCAAGACAAGACTAGACCCAACCCCCCATGAACAACAAACTTTTTCTCTCATATTTTGGTCCCGTCAAAAGACTCCGTGCTTTATCACCCAACGACTCATGGGCCTGATTCCTGGGTCCCGGCCTCGCCATCATGCACCAATTTCTCTTGTATCCGTGCATTGTTTCCTCTATGCTGGACATTCCGTCATTATCACTTGCATCGTTAGACCCCGGTGCTGCTCTTTCACATGCCTGTTATAGTCAAAGCTTTTATGTCGACATCCCTTGTGATATGCCTGACCCGAACGATTTACTGAGTGAAACAAAGATTGAGACAAAGCTTCAACGGGTCTTAATGAAACATCAACCTGCAGAATGCTACCTTTGCATATGCAAGTGCCTATATATAAACAAACATGTCTCATGCTCGCACTTTCCGGCCTTCTGAGTCACCTTTCTCTCGCCTTTTTGCCATATTACTTTCCATATCGATCAATGTCCTTCCAGATAGCTACCCGGCCGTAATTCCTCGGCTTGACCGTCAAGTAACCCCGGTTTATACGAATCAAACTGGGGTCCCGTTTGCTTTTTGCTCCACCCAAGACTCCATGCGCTATCCTTCATGGACTCGTCATTACATGTTCCATTTCAGATCAAATCAGAGGTATAATCAATGCACTGCCTGCATCAGAGGGGAGTGATTCATGTGAGTGCGCCATGATGGGACTAATTCTGAAAGCCCATCATGTCCGATCTTGGCGACCATGCCCAGCATCAAAGTTGAGGTTGTTTCCGTTTTCAGGCGAACCTCAACAGACATCCTCTATCTCAAGAGTAGTCTACCTCAATTCATAGAGGTGCTGCTGTGATCAGTTTCCCGTTTGTGTCATCAAACAAAAGTCGAATATAGAGTCGAAGTCCGAAGTTACTCATCTAAACGTAGCTCGGAACGGCCCTTCAACCTTGACATCCCTGATGCCTTCCGGCATCAGTCGCAGCCATTCATTCCAGCTTTCGAGGTCGACGTTGTCATCGTCCAATCGAATAGACAAGTGTAGTTGGGGGCTGTTCTCATACGAAGAGAAACTTCCTCGCGTGGGGCTGTTCTGGTACACCGGAGAAAGAAAGATGGACGGAAGCCTCGAGTTGCCTGACATCATCATGTGCAGCGGCGATGGGAAACTGGTCAATACTTCTTTCTCTGGATACTTGTCTTGGACCATTTTGGCGTACTGAGAGAACAAATTTGCGTGCAGCTCGGCAGCCGAAAGAGGACTCAAGCGTGCTGCCCGGACTCGCAGTTGCTCAGCCAGGGCCCGAGTGAATGCACAGCGATCAAGATCGTAATAATGCTCTTCTGATACCGAAGCTGCAAGTAGTTCCAGGACGCCCTGTTGTCGAACCATTCTGGACGATGGGTAGTACGCAGCATCCATAATAATCAACGTATCGGCACAAGCTTCTTCGAGAGTTTGTTGTATACCACCCCACCGGATTGTTGAGGCTTGTTCTGGATTTCGCGAGCTGCCAAGTCTTAGTCAGTATCAATACAGAGGGGGTGGTAAATGGCATACCTTGCCAGAACCATCTCACGATTACCATCGAGGTAGGTATGTCCTGCGTAATAGACTATCTTCAACACATCACGCTCATCACGGTCTTCAACAAACTCGTTGAGTGCCCTTGATAGCCACCTCCATGAGCTTTTGCAGCCGTCAGAGGACGACGGGATAGCTTGCACTTGAAAGTTGTAGCGATAATACTTATCAAAAACCTCAGCCAGCTCCCGCACAGCGGTCTGAATTATCGGGACCTCTTCATCGTCTTGCCAGAACAGGAACAGAACATGCACAGAACTGTATCGATCCCGACTGGGAGTGGAAAGCATACGCCCTACATTGGATTGGAGATCGTTCTTGAAGCTCTCGATCCCAGGTAAAGACAGGGACTTCTCGAGGCGAGGGCCCGATGGCAAAGGGGTACGAATTCGAGCGTCACTCAGCGGGGGTCGGCCGGGTAGGTTGGAGCCAGGAGTACTGGAATCGATATCCATTTCCTGGGTATCGTGGAACAAGGCCTGGACATTGGTGATCGCGGGGGCGGGGCTCAACGGTCGGCCGGCAGCGGCGAGGGAAGGTGCAATATCCTGAATAGTCGGGCTATGCGAACGATGAAACTTGGTTACGACGTCTTCCCATGTCATGTTATGATGGCTGGGGTGGCACTACAATAATGGAGACAAAGATTGGCATATAAGTCCATATAAAAAGGTTTGTGTAGCACACAGAATGGGTATGACTTACAGCGACTCGTCGCCTCCTGCAGTCGATACACGCACCCAGCTTTCGAATGAGTGCAGCGCGTTCTCTGGACTGCTGAGAAAGGGGCCCGGTCCGTCTCCTGCTCGTGCGTCGGTTGTTAGAGACGTCGGAGCCATCCTTTATAGAGAAAATGGACTGGTGCAAGCTAGGAGAGGTGTCGGCACTGTACGATGTGTTATTGGTCTCTGTGGAGGCCAAGGTAGCGCTAGTGGCCTGAGTTGAGATAGAAGAGCATGTGTCCTTTCTCAGAGGCGGCGTAACGGGGTGAAGGTTGTGGTGGGGATGGTGGTGCTGCTGCTGCTGCTGCTGCTGTTGGTGTTGTTCGAACGTATAATGCGCCGGCGAGGTCGGCGACGGTTGGCGGAGCGGGGGAAGCTCATCTGGATTTTGCGCGAGTGAGTGGGCGGAGACTGATGCGACAGCTGTTGCGGCGGCGAGAACAGCAGGCAGCGAAGCAGAATGAGCAGAGGGCGAGGAAATTGAAGGTAAGGATGGCGTCGGAGCGGTTTCGGATACAGAGGTCGGCTGCGATGGAGATGGAGACGGTGGAGGTTGCGGCTGTTGGTGATGCATGGACGGAGCAGTAGGAGCTGGAGAAGCCTCGGCCATGCTGTGGGCGACAGAATTCATGCTGATAGGTAAAGAGATCAAATGAGCATCAGAACTATTCAAACGCCCATTATCTCAAACTTGAGAGAGAAGAAGCTTTGAAGTAGGCAAAACAGCTCGCAGATCAGGAAGCTTGCCAATAAACCAATTGCTTAGATATATATCTGTATTACCAGTGGGTGTGTCAATTGTGTAGGTGCATGCGCAAGCAGACGGCACAGGCTGCACAAGCGATGGGCGCCTTGATATGTGTGCGTAGATGGTAGTAAATAGGAGAAGTGTTCACCCCACCACCAGATATTTTAGCTTCAGCAAGTAGAAGCGCCAGCACTGTATAGATAACCGCAGCTTTGCAGGCGCACTGAACGAGTTGTAGATGTTGGGAGAGGAAGAATCACAGAAGCGACTTTGTGCCGAGATGGTGAACGGCGAGCTTAGAAGGGCTTCTGTGTGGGGAAATCTTGAGTTGGTAAGGCAGGAAAACAACACCCTGGGGCGAACTAAGAGACGCAGAGGCAAATGGATAGAGGGTCCTGAAACACTGGGCAATTCAATTGATCGCAGCGGATTGCAGTGAGGCCCGGCGCAAGTAATGTATAGAGATATGGTGTGGTAATAGCAGACCAACGATGATTAGCTGACGATGAGGTTCACAATTGGTCCTTGAACAAGACCAAGGTGTATCGACGTCTAGCTAGGTGCGCGATGGAAGATAGCCAGTGGACGATACCTCAATTCGTTGCAAGACGCGCAGTTTCGGCTGCTAGCTCGTGGGATCGAAGGAAATGTTTGGGTCGGATCAAGGCGACCTGAAGGCGAGATGGGAGTCGTATATACGAAAAGCCGGCCTATGATGTACTAAGACGGATTTCAAGATGTCGTTCAGGTGAGCGGGAAGCGTAACGGTGAAGCAATGAAGCAGACCAAGGTCACTTGAACAAGGAGATGGGATGTTAAAGAGAAATACCTACTACAAGAGCAAGAAAAAGACTGCGCAAGTTCATGCCATGGAAAGAGACCGAGAGTGTTCCGTCGTCGCGAAGACTGACCTGAGATGAATGGAGTGGCGTGTAAAAGGTGAAGAAAGCGGAGAGGGCGTGGGAAAGAAAGCTACAGTTATAATACGGCCAATCACACAGTAGTATGGAGAGTCTCACAAGCGAAAGTGGGATGGGAGGGGCGTGCGCGGGAGCAATTAGGTACTAACTCATCATGCACGGCGGAGAGGAGCGCTGCTGGTGACAATGCCCGCCAGAGGGGAAGTGGATTTCCCCGGGAAGCAGGAGATCAAAATGAGGTAGCTTTTCACGGCAAATGCATGGACTAGGTACCTGAGGTGAGAGTGAGGGACCGGCCCGGGAATACATTGGCTTGCATTTGGGGGGACCTGAGATTGGGTAAAATGGAACGATTCAATGAATGGAGCAGCCTTGACTTTGATGGTCACTGGGTTTCTGGAGTAAGGGTGGGTTCAAGGTCAGTCGAGGTCAGAGGCCGAACATGGACAATCAGTACCGAGTCGAAGGAGCTGCCCATCCAAGCATCGGCTGAGAGACATACATTTGTTGGGGATTTCTCACGAGCAAGACTGAGGTAAGATGCATGTCTTAATCACCAGACGAAAAAAATCCAACATTTCTCAAAAGGCCAATGACGGACAAGTCGACCGCGGGATGAGGTTCATGAAGCAAGACAAGGTGAGACGATTTAGGCTAGACCCGGCTGTAAATCCCGGCCGAGGTGAGCGGTAAATCTCGGTATGAAATAGAAAATGGCAGCACCTTCCGTTTGACATCACAGCGGTTAAAGGAATCAGTCTCGAGCCTCGAACGTCCCAGGAGTAAGGATCTTGACAACAGAAGCCAATTGACCAAATCCGCATCCCACTAGACTGGTTAAGCTACAGTAGCGTTATGTGATGATACGCGGCTCTGGCGGCAAATGCTACCCTTGTTTGCCCTGTCCGCAATGTACTGTACCTTCCCATATTAACATGCGCTTGTAACGTGACGACGTGGGTTTCTGGCGTTCCTGCCAATCCTAACATCACATCAGTAAAGGACTTTCCTCGGAATTGCTTTCTTTTTCGGGGCAGTACATCTCGTCCCCACTGAATCCCCCTCAATTATGATCCGTCTCTTCTTTAACCATACCTACCCAGATATGTCGATTTCAACCGCACATCCGCTATTGGCACTTGACATGTCAAGATCGAGCAACATGTCAGACGAGGCGATATCGGCTCAACAGGGCTCTGGTCATGTACTCCGAACATTGGGCCTTTGGTCAAACGAAGGAGGTTGCGATGTTCAATACTTGAGTCCGTATAAATCCGCCCACATCAAGCTTCATCTGGCCAGACTGAACGATTACGATGCACTGATCCATATGCACGCTAACATACCCCCCGGGCATCTCAAAAAAGCAATCACCCACATCTTCTTCGAGACAGAACTGGGGGAGGCACCTATCAGCCAATCTTAAGCCAGCAAAGCAAGAACTCGATCAAAATGTGCTACGCTTGGATCAAGTTCAGAGATCCATCTGCTTCATAGAACCATCTCCCAGTTCAAGGTCAAGGTTAGACAGTCTGCGTGTAACCCATATCACGGACTGATGGATGGCTAAACCCTGTTCGTCGCATGGCACGCCTATGGCACCCTGTGAAGAGATCCGTGCAAGGACCCGTTGTCCAAAGCATCTGTTTGACCGGAGGTGCAACACCGAGCACAGACGATACAGTTCCCCTGGCTCTCAACGTCACAAGCTGGGACGTATCACGCCGTCGCCTTCTTCATTATCGGAAGCGAAGAGCTACCCAACGTTCTCTTTTCTCCCTATTCTTCCCAGTTTCAAGGTCATGCTGACGTGGGCTCTTGGAAGTCTGAATTCGCGACTGCAAGCATAGACAATATGTCTCATGTTTGCATTCTGTGTTTCCACCCCCATGAGGTGACCGGGTTCCGTCGTCAGCGGGTGGGTTGTCTGCGGCCAGCCTCGTCGGCAGCTGCAACTCATATGCTAAGACATGTTGTGCTTGCATGAGTGTTATAGCACTGCGTAGTTGAGAAGAACATCAATTGGCTTTTTGTACCGTCATTATCTCTTGTCCCAAAGCAAAACCAATCATTCGATGCCACCGATTGGTCGTAGCCTATTCACGTTAGGTTCTTATTCGTTTCCTGATGACACAAGTCTTTTTTGTACGTTGGAAACATTGTTGTCGACTCTCTCACTCGCAACATCAAGCTTTTCAATACGTCAAGCTCGAAAGAGATGGTAAACAGCGCTGGACTTGCGACTTCGCTTCTGTGCCGATACAAGGCCCAGCCTCAAGATGACTTGTGGTATTGAACCGACTTCCCCCTTGACCATGTTTCTTCTATCGAGACAAGCCAAGTGTTCGATGCCGCTGAGGCTCGATACCATACCCGCGGTTATTAATCACTTATACCCAGACAGCTCAACGCACCTACCACTCACACTACTGCGAGTTAGAGCTTGGCTCCCACAAATTGTCTCCATGCACTTTAGGACTGCTGGTTCCATAGACGCGCCTCCGTATTGCAGAAGCAGCTCTTCAGCCATCCAAGGAGAAAGAAACCACTCAGACTAGCACCGCACGGAGTGTTGTCATTCGCCGCCCGCCGCCCCCCGTTCCGGTTCGGTGATTCGGCTGTGAACTCGGGAAGAAGCACCACAAACTCAATTTGTCAACCAGGCACGTTTTTTGATGGAGGCTGTTAGTGAACGGTCAGTTTTTCGTTGCAGAGCCCCGGGCACATGGCCGACCGTCCATCATCCGTCATCCCGTCCCTCCAATTATTGTTAGTGATCACCTGAAGTATTAACCACGCACCCTGTTCTATGTACAGCATACTGTTCCTTGGGCATGCACGACAGAGCTGCCTTGCACTAAAATACGGCAAGCATAAAAGATGTGCAGAATTCTATTACGACATTACAATTATCAAATCAAGTCGATTAGATTGGACCGGCGGTGGCTGAAATCCGCCCAACTTCGACATGAAAAGAAATTTTGTCTTTCAGGTGCTTGATCGGCTCACCTCACCCCAGAATTCATGAAGAGAAATCATCGGCAGCTAAGGGACCTAGATGCCAAGGGGTCCCTACTGGCCAAGTGCTGGGTCAATTCTCCGCCCCCATGCTCACAACCCAAAGCAAGGACCCAGTCTTTTCTTCTTTTCTTCTTGCTGAAGCCTGTGGGCCTAACATCTGGGGCAGGTTCAAACAGATTCACCGAGGTTAAGTCGAATGCTACGAAGCAAAGCCGCTCACCTCGTAAGTGTATAGTCCTAGGTGCAATGCTACTGCGGATGTCTCGAGAACAGTTGTGGGTGTGCAGTCTTGCTACAAGACGGTAACCGAGACCTCCACATGGTCACACACATTGCCAGTTGTCTGCCTGCCTTCAAGTTGGTCATTCTCTCATATGCTTATGAGCATGGCAAGCCCACATATGATCCCATATTCATAGCCTGAATCATTTTATGTCTCAGTATTCCTGCAATATGGTGTATGCCCCCTCTTGGAACAAAGAGGGTGTCGTGACACACATCAAACTCTCTTTCACCCCAGTCGAACCTGGCTCCGGGCCTTCACCGAGATCTTTTCACGAGACATCATCAGATCTGATCCACTTTTCAGTTCTCGTTGTTGGTCCAAGCTTGAGCAAGGACACCACGTTCTTGACGGAAGGACAATCGACCCCCGACGTGACTCTGAGTCCTTTGCAATAGGCCAATCGGTGTTGTGATCTCCACCAAGCACATTAGATTTACCGATGCAAGGCGTCTTCAACCGACGGAGAAACAATCCGAATGCTCTTCATTTCACCAGTTCGATTCTGAACAATTGGGTCGAGGACGTTGGATTTACGAAGCTGACACTTTTGGAAAACATGGCATCTGACGGAGCTCTCACCTTGATTCACGTCACACTAGCACGACGCCAGGCATATTTCCATATCACCGTATGCTGGGCTCAGGGAATCCTGTTACATACATACCGCACAGCTGTTGAAGGTCAGGCAGTGACTCCGGACTTGGCCCCGGTGCTGGCTCCCGAATATCGAAAGGCACTTGCCGGACTGGGCCCCATACCCATGCGGGATTGGATAGAGCTTTCGTCTTATCGGTTCATCATAGGCCGAGAAGACCGTCCCGGTACCGCTCATAAGCATCCGCAGTGGCGGAATGACCGCGGTGTAACTACCGCCTACTTTACATCTTACTATAGACCCCAGCTGCCGCCTGTATTTGATTATGCACGGAGTCTTAGACTTTTCGATGTGCCCCATGGGTGTTACCTCCCACGCATCGAGACCTCCAACGACCAAAACCCTGGCTTTTCCGAACTTACGGAGACTGCATGGTGACAGTGTAAGTCGATCGGCATCCTTTTGGGATACCGCTCATGTGATCCTCGGTATTATTGAACCAAGCTGTTGAGTGAGTTGTATGTTGAGTGAGCCCGAGCAACATGGTTCGATTTCATACGATATTTCAAGGAAAATGTATACTCCTCATATTGACATCCTGCTACATGACATGCGTCTAGCTACTCTGGCAGTAATGCTTCATAACTATGGAAACGAACAAATATACAAGAAGACGCCGACAGGTTATTGGCTCAAATGAGATAGAGATTCTTGCCACCATTTAAAACCATGATAATCACCATTTCTGATTCTTTGTCCAAGGAGAGCTCTTAAGCTCGCCCTTATCGTTCTTACTTGTCCCAATTTCATCACGCTTGTCATCAACTAATCTCCCCCATTCAAGCAGTAGTCTGAAGAGATAGACTTCTTTATCCTTTTCTCCTAACGCTTGGAATGCCCACTTGGCACCCTGTTGTGCAATCCAGGCGCCATCTTTGGCCAGTCCCTTCATGTCAGTATCGCGCCCGTTGAGGTATGCTTTCTTCTGTGTACCAGTAAAGTATGTCAGGGTGGTGTGCAAACCCTGATAACGCGTATCGATGGGCACGAAATGCAACCAGGGAATCAGGCGATCGCTATACCACGTCCGGAAGATGGTGGAGACAAAAGGTACGCTCTTCGAGCGGAGCACGCGGAGAAGGTCGGGTGAAGGCCCGTGGTCCTTGTCCAGGAGGAGGATATAGCGGTATTCGAGGGGTTCCTGGTCCTGAGCTTCGCTGACGATGGGAAACGTCTGATGAAGAAGCTCACAATTGGGGCCTCTGCAACCTGTGTAATTTTTCATGCCGACACTCGATGGAAGGACGAGATTCGCTTCCGTAATTGGTACCTTTTCATGTTGGTATACTGATGGGTCTTTTGCCGTTGGAAGAACCATTGAGACCTTGTCCTCGGGATTTTGGTTACCCAGCATATGAAGGAGCCGGAATTTATGATTACCACGCAAGGCCTGGTCTGAAATAACGCCATTATCGGTTTGACCACGCCAAAACATGGCGTCGTAGCGACGGTCAAAGTTCCAGCCTATATCAGGTCTGTCGTCATCTTCTTGTGGAAGAGGTATTAGGATGTCATTGAACGGCTCCGACTTGGAAAACCCAAACAACGGCAAAAGGTCCCTGATTGGTTCCGCATGAGGACTTGAGAGAGACATGCCGTGGAGGTACTTGAGATCAGGCTGGAAGCAATACTGAAGTGATCGTTCCCAGTTGACCATGAGCTGCGCCTTTGAGTGCCTTCGTACGCACTCGGCGCAAAACTCTCCGATGTTCCAGTGCGGGTTGGTTCGAGTTCGTGAGCCAGGGGGGCATGCTTCAACCTGCATCTGGCGATAGTTGGCTGGGCTCATCATGGAGAGCCCCTTGGTTTGGGGATAATCGGGCAGCGCTGGCAAAGGGGCGGGCACAGGAGTCTCTGCAGATCTGACTTCCTTAACTTGATCTGCGTCATCTTCTTTGACTGCCCTCTTTGATATCAGATTGACGATTGGGGTCAGGTCAGCTCTGTTGTGCCCATTCGCCGTCTCCCATGATGGGAGAATTCGTGGTGTAATTCCCAGATTAACCGGAAAGAGCATGTCAGGGAGAAATTTAGCAAACTTGTTGATAGCTACGATGAGGCCGTCCAGCACCTCGGCATCATGACCAGTGACTTCAGGTAGCCTCGATGCGTTACCGTCCTTGATACCGATTGTGTGGATGCCAGGCATCTGAGACAATACGGAAGCTCGCTGTCGGAGCTTGTTGGGCGGGATGGCTCTGAAGGGGGCCAAATCTTGATCAATCTGATCAAACTTATCAATGACCACAGTATCTTTGGCCAGGTCATACCAATCTGCAAATGCCGGGGGAGGATCCCGTCCTTCATGTCTTTCCTTATAGATCTTGTGGGCGATGGGAAGACTTTCGCTTGTGCTCGCTTCCTGCATCCAACGGTCTTGCCTGATATTGGCTTTGTAAATGAAGTCATTGACAGGATGACGCTTGAAAGTCTGCGGATCCGACTTGGCAATGAACACAGTGGTGCCCACAACAAGACCAACGAGGAGAGCCATGAGAATGAATCTTCTGATGAAGATGACAGATTGAATACCATGAGTATATGTGAAGATGATCATGCCGAAAGCAATGAGGTAAAGAGGGGTGATCTCATGAAGGCGTGTAGGGTGAAGGTAGTCTCCGTAGCTGAAGATGTTTTGACAGGCCTTTGCTGTTCCTACCAGAAAGGTGATGATGGCGGATGGGGCAAGCGGTGATGTCTCGCAAACCCAGAACGTAGCTGAGATCATGAGTGCTGCAAAGGCAACACTATCGACTATGATATCAAATCCATAGAGAAAGCCAAACCCAGCGTGAAGCGCAGGCGACCCCCTGAAAAGCCTGCTCCCCACCCACACAAGGCTCATGGATATCGAAGAGAGGGTCAAGACCGTACCCAAAGTCCGTAAACGAAGCTTGGCTGTGCGCGACCAGGCGAGCAAGCGCCAAAGAAGAATCACGATGATGGCATCAAGCACAAGTCCCATACACTGCAAAGCTAGGGTTGACCGCTTGCTCTCGAGGAGCTCAAAGCAATAGTATGTGGAGCGTGTTATGTGGCTCGTGGCGTAGTACGTGCCTGTAGAAAACACCATGAGGCCAGACACCGCCATAGTGAGCATAACTCTTGGGCCACTGAACCAGTCGACCAAGTCATCAAAGCATGAACGCCAGGGGTCATCAGGGTCTTCTGGTGGTGGAAAGCCCCATTTTCTTCTAGAGGTGAAGATTTCATAAGCGAAGAAGAGGAGTGGTAGAAAAGACTGGACGATTGTAAGCTTCCTTACGGTCCATTTGTGATAGGGCATAGTCTCACCTCGAGGCCAGGAGTAGCACATTGTTGCTGATAATTGACACGATGGAATATCTCCAGCCTCAATACAATGCATAATACAAGGATAGGAAGGGAAAGTCTTCTTGGCCTTCCAGGAAGATGTGTGTTCTGCCCCTTTCGAGCATCATGTGTACCGTCAAGTAAAGAGCCTTGACGACGATGCGTCGTGAAGCGTCCGTCTGCGCCAGGAAACCACTTGGTTATACAACTGACTCCGTAGCATACTGATCCAGAGAGAAGAAATACAAGAAATGATGATAATCTTGGGCTCTCTGAGCAATATCTCATGTTAGGTCTGGTTGCATGTCTGGAATGGCAGGGCTAGGACTAACCAGTTAGAGAATGACGTTCAAGGGTTTGAGATATGTAAAAGAATGAAGAGGCAGCACTATAAGCAGCGTTAGTTACCTATTATGTATTTTGAGCCTTGATAAAAGAGGGGGAGATGTACCATAAGGCAAACAATTGAACCACTGTATCTCTAGCCATGATGGCTTTATCAGCACCCTCAGGGCCAAGATAGATTGAGACAACAAATATTTAAGCTTGAAAACGCCTCCAAACCACTCATGCCGTCGCAGTCTGGCGTTTGGCTCTCAAACCAAAGCATAGATATTAACTCCAAGTCGGTAATTTCATCAATCGCAGTTTCATATCGTCGTCATGATGAAGAAAACACAAGACGACACCCACCCCTGCTCAATTATGGCTGATTATCAGGGGACTGCTGACGAACACCCCTGAAAATTACCTAAGCGATCTTTTATTCGCTGAACGTTCTAGATACAGCGGCTTGAAACATAAACGGTCCACTAAAGCTTAGGGGCGTCATGGCTACTGATAACGACCCGCGAAGTTAACCCCTTGATGCGATGTAACAGCTCACGTCGTCAACGCTTCATCATGGCCGGCCTCAACGACGTGCCCTTCATCAAGGGTCTTGCCGTGCCCTCTGTATGCGCCCTGATCATATTCCTTGGCTATTTTTCCCAATTCCTCTTCCACTACTCGACGTCTCTCGACCCAGGTTCTCCCTCGCGCCGCGAAACCATCATCTTCAACGCCCTCCTCTTCACACTATGGTTAACATACTACCGAGCCATAACCGTCGATCCGGGCCGCTATATATTCAAGGATCGCGTTATTGAGGCTGATGGGCAGCGATGGTGTAACAAATGCGCGGCACCGAAACCAGCTCGGGCGCATCATTGTCGCCATTGTGCAAGATGTGTTCCCAGGATGGATCATCATTGTCCTTGGACTAGGAACTGCGTTTCCATGACTACGTTTCCGCACTTTCTACGCTTCTTGGTATACACAAACATATCACTCTGGATGCTTGGCTACTTTCTATGGCAACGCTTCTCCAAGATCTGGGAACATCGAAGATTGCCTGCATATCTAGGGCCTAGCTTATCTGCACTAATCGGACTATCGCTGATTGCAATCGTCAACTTCTTTACCACTGTCGCTTTGTGTATCATGCTCATCAACACCATCAGGTCATGGATTTTCAACCAGACTATGATAGAAGGGTGGGAGCAGGAGCGCCATGAAGCTCTGATGGATAAAGGGCCCAGGGATTGGTGGGACATTACAGGCCCCGACGGCGAGAAATTGCGTTTCGAAAGACTCGAGTTCCCTTACGATATCGGTTTCTTTGACAATATGGCTCAAGCAATGGGCACCCGCAACATCCTCATGTGGTTCTTCCCCCTTGGAGGAAACCCCACCATCGCTAAGGATGGCACTGGCTCAGGCTGGGAATGGGAAGAGAACGGCTTCAACCGCGTCGAGGGTCTGTGGCCTCCTCCCGATCCCGACAAGATTCGTCGAGCTGCACGGGGTTGGCCTGCCGCGAACCGAGACTATGCCGAGGAGCTTCGCCAAGCGAGCATGAGCTCCAGCGAGTTCAAAGCCGAGTTTCTCAAGCGAAAGGCCGACGATGAGAAGCGCAAGAGACATCTCATGGCGGAACTGGAAGAGGTTGATGACTATGATATGTATGATGATGAAGAGTATGACCGTGAATTCGATCAAGGTCTTGGATGGGTGAACTCGGACGGCGATGGACTGCGAGACTATGGTGTTGATGAGGAAGAGTCGGAACCTGAGGCGGCAGACGAAGATGTGCCCCTGGCCGAGCTCATACGAAGACGAAAAGTGCTACAGCGAGATATTTCAGATGATTAGATGACACGACATGTATAATAGAGTATAAAAGTCCAAAGTCAAAGTATTTAACCCCTTCTAAAAATCTGTAATCTTCTTGCAATGAATATGAATGAATATCTCGGTCCATCAGTCCGTCCCAGAACGACCCTTCCTACAAACGCTTGCCTAAAGCATCAAGAAAAGAAAACCAAAACCAAACTCGGCCGTGATTTCTTAGCGGCTTTCTACACACCTCGGTTGCCCAGCACAGTCTTGCTCGTTTGTATACAACAGAAGAAAGCACACACTGTCATATATCATCCCTCCTCTTCTCCTGCGCGCTGCGATATGTGTCATGCAATGCAGGTGCAAAAGTTCAACCCATCGAGATTTGTCTCGTCATCAGTTCTTTTTCGACTCTTTAGTAACATCGTGAAGCATAAACTCGTTATGTCGACTACCAGTCATCGTCATCCTCCTTTTCCTTCTGCATGGCATTCTTCCTGGCCAGCAGAGCATCTGCCAAACTGCCACCCAAGCTGGGTGTGGGTGTGCTGCTGCGGCTATCTCCTCCGTTGGGCGTGTTGAGGCTCATGCCAGAGTCGCGCTGCTGAAGCTCGGCAGGCTTACGGTTAGCAGCAGGGCGCTTGGCTGGGGGCGCAGGGGGTGTTGGCTTGGATCGCGGAGGAGCAGGAGGAGCTCGAGGCGCAGGTGGAGCTTGTTCCTCGACATATGCTGCAGGGACCCAAGCCTGTTGTGCAGTGTGAGGGTTCTTGGCTAACCACCAACCTGCACAAGCATGTCAGTGATATTCAAATTCATGATACCGAAGCGGTCGAACTTACCATTGGATTCCTTTTGCACAATCTCAACGATCTCATTAGCGGTGATGGTGAGCTCGTTTTCTCGCTGTCCAGCAAAGTCATACAAGACCTTGGCCATCACCTTAGGTGGGCTTGGTGGACGTGCTGCGACAGCAGGAGGAGGCGGTGGTGGGGGTGCACGTCCAGCGCCACTGGCATTGCGAGTATGGCTTGGGAGAGCGTTTTGGGCGGCAGGAGTTGGTACAGCAGCGTTCGCACCAGGACGAGGGGCGATACGAGGAGTGCTTTGGGTTGCGGCAGCGGGAACAGCGGCAATGTTGGAGACAGCAGCTGGTGGTTGAGGCACGGCGCGACCTGCCCCTGGCCTAGGCTTGGCAGTTCGGTTGCCTTGGATGCGAGAAGGTCGACCGTTGGGACCACCAGGCTTGATCAGCTTGCCTCGAGTGATGGGACGGGGAGGAACAGGCTTGCCCTTGGGCGTAGGTCTGGAGACGGAGCTCGGTGGCTCACCAGGCTGTGTGTGAACTGCACCACTCTTGTAGTAATCAACTGGAAGTTGCGAATCCTTCAAGACCTTGACCTGCTGCATCTTGCCGGGCTTCTTGGCATACTCGATTGTCTCAGCGATCTTAAGGTTAAATCCACCGGGCATCACTCGCTGCATCTGAGTAAACATTTCTGTCTTGAGCATACAATTCATCAGGGGATCGGGTTCCTGAGGGGAGCCAATGCCAAGCGAGAACCAATCATCGCGCGCTGATGAGGCACCGATGAACTTGATGGCTCCCAAGGGGACCGCTTTCTCAACTGAGATTTGCGGGTGGCCATTCACGAGCATTTGAGCAATGATGTAGAACTTGTTGGTGGTGACGACGATGATACGAGGGCTTGCTTTACTGGATCGACCAAACTTGGCCTCCAGAATCTCAGCACGGCATGAAAATACCGCCTTTTCGTTTGTGCCAATACTGGCAGCGTTGCGAATCTGAGCTCCAGGGCCAGTGCTTGCATTGACACCCAGGTAGTCGCCAAGGAATCGTCGGGAACCCAACAGACTCATACGACGTCTCTCCTTGCGACCTCCAAGAACCTGGTGGCCATGGTCACGAAGCTGGAGGTACTCTGCCCCGGTTCGCTTCTTCCGCCAGAATCGCTGAATTCGGGTCGCCGACTCGGCTCGGTAGGCGAGGTAAGCCCTCCACATGCGCTGAATTCGCGTGGCCATGTTGTGCCAGTATCTGTCTCTCATATGCTCAAGGGCAAAGAGCGTCTCAGGGGCTTTGATAAAGGCCTTGGTAACACCCATTTGCCACTCTTCCTTGGGAATACTGGTATCCTTGAGAATCTGCTTTACAGCAGCCTCAGTTGTTCCCTCCCAAGTGAATTCACCAGCGTATGAGGTAGCAGGAGACAAGAGGAAGAATCGATCAACGAACTTGTCGAAATCTTGACGGTAAGCAAAACCGGCACGACGAATGCGAACGTTTTCTTGAAGACCAAGATACTTGATCTGATGCAATACGTTGGGGCCGTTGTATTCTGTTGGCGACTTGTTCTCGTTGGGCTTGATGGTACGGATATATGAGGGCTGGCATTTCATCAATGTATCGACCAGGGCATTGGCGGAGGCTCGGATGCGATCGCCTGCAGAGGGAGGTTGCTTTCGGTTATCTTGGTCAACGGGTCGAGGGAACAGGGTATGAACAAATTGGTTTCCACTGTGCTGAAAGAGGTTCAAAAGACCCTTGAGAAGCTGGTCCTTGTTCTTATCCGTAATACCTTCGACAGTATAGGTAACGTCACCAGCATAATGCTTGATGATGAAGTTTCCTTGCCGAGGGGTAAGATGAGCGTGAGACATGCCGTTGATACTCTGCATAAATGTACGATCGCAAGCAGCGGGGTCAGCGTGTGCAGTCTTGGTGGCATCCTTCATAGCAGAGAAGATACCAACTGGTCGGATCTGCTCGATAAGGTCACACACAACCTTGTTGTCGAAGTACTTGATAGGAGTCCATTGAATCTGTTCCCTGGCATATTCCTCCTGCTCCGCCTTGAGAGTCAGTTGAATAAAGATCTGTTGCAGCTTCTCGTTGACGTAGTTGATGCACAGCTGCTCGAAACTGTTCTTCTCGAAAATCTCGAAACCGTAGATATCCAGAATACCGATTGTGTTGGTTGTCGGTTGTCTCGCCTTGAGAGACTTGTTAATGCGCTCGACGATCCAGTCGAAGAGATTGCTATAGATGGCCATTGCCAAAGCATCTCGGGTAGCCTGTGCTTGGGCAGGGTTGGCGGGCGATTCGATAACTTCGCCATTTCGAGGTGTCAGAATTCGGATTGTGATACCGCTGATGAGCTGGTCAGGGGTAACTTCTAATAGGTAGGCGGCAAAGTCAACCACTGATCGGTCAATAACCTCTGCGTAGCCGCCCTGGTCCTCCTGAAACTGGATGTTTCCAATCCATAGAATAGCCGCTAACATTCTAAAAATTTCATCTTGCTCAGCCTGAGTAAGGCCAATAACCTTCATGGCATTGAGCGTGTCCTGAAACTCGGCAAGATCGTCGATACCGTCCACGTCCAAGCATTTTGACCGACTGGTATAGACGTAGGTCTCGGGTTTTTGAACACCGAATGTTTCTCGGTATTGTTGTGAGGCGCCCTTCGCGAATTGGTAAAAGATATGGAAGTTTCGCTCGTTCGTGATCTGGCCCACCACTCGCGACTTTTCCAGGAGGTAGTTTGTGATGTCGGCACCCACGGGTTCGCCCTGGGCGTTGAAGTAGATCTGGAGATACTTGCCAAATCGCGAGGAGTTGTTGTTTCGAAGGGTTTTTGCGTTTCCGAACGATTCTAGTAGGGGGTTGGTTGCCAGCACCATGTCCTTGATCTGCTTGATGTCCCCGGATTCTCCACCAGACACACTAGCAATGTACTGCATGATGCGCTTGGCCGCCTCGGTCTTTCCGGCTCCAGACTCTCCTGAAATAATGACACACTGGTTGTCGCTATATGCCTTCATGTTGTAGTATGAGGCCTCGGCGATGGCGAAGACGTGCGGTGGCATCTCGAGTCGGTTCTTGCCCATGTAGCTCTCGAGGACCTGGTCGGTATAAATGCCCAGGTCCCTGAAGGGGTTGACTGAGACCAACACATGGCCAATGTAGGTATAAATTTCGTGGCCCTCGAATCGCTTCTTCAAATTCTCGTTGATGGCTTCGTTGGAGACTTTGCTCAGCAGAGTCAGATCGGAAACACCAATCTCCTTCTTCTTGGTTGTCTCAAAGGTGGCCTTCTTAGGCTTCGCGCCTCCGCCTGCGCCGTCCGCGGCTGCACCGGCGCCTTTGTTCTTAGGGCGTCTTGATATTCCCTAAGAGTTGAGAAAAAGTTGTCAGCGAAAAAGACGCCAATATGGAGGGTTGATACCGTACCATGATGTGCGACTTATGGGAGGAGAGAGGGGGGAGGGGGGAAGCGAGAGATGGTCAGTATTTAATCTGTATTTATACGGGCATCAGAAGATTAATCCCGTGTTGAGTAATTGAAGGCCTCTGTTGTGAAAAAGCCAGAGAAGAAAATGCGAAGTTTAATTCCAAAGGAGAGTCTGGAAGCTCTGGTAGGTTTGGTGTGGCTGGAGACGAACTGGACTTGGGAGGTTGTGTTCAGTGATGATCTGGTGCCTGACGGGTGACGAAACGCCGACAATTTTCCGCCCAGCACAGCCCCCTGGATTACTGTGCAGCCTTACGCAATAAGTGGCGGTAGCAACTGTTAACGTCTGGCTATTGTATGAAAACGCGCGGCATTAAGAGTCTGCTCTAGGCAGTATATAACACAAGCACTTGAGGTGGAATTGTTCTTTCAGTTCTTTTACGATGTTCTAGGGATGATTCTAATAATATCCCGACTCGGCCATCCCTGCTATAACGGATACTGCCTTGCTTTTTACTCGCTCATGCCCGATGTGTCGTCATTGTGCAGTGGGATAAGAGGTGTTACCAGGGAATAAGATGCCTCTTGACCTGATGTCCAGGTCTTCAAGATCTAATAGTGAAGAGCCGACTCATATCCTGGCTATTCTTGCCGGAGACGAAGGAGTTTGTTAGCAATTGTTGGAGTGTATTTTGCAGGGATACCGAGGAACATTGCTGGGGTTAGTTTGATAAAGATGACTTGACCAACCAGTTTCGTCAACAGCAACTCGAGCCTACAGATAAGCAATGGTTAACTCGAGAACCAGACGCCTGTAAAACAAGCGTGGCTCAATATAAGTTTATTCAGATTTAGCCACTGCAAACTGATTTAACTTTGATCGTGTCTTATTCCTTGAGATAGAAGAAAGCCCGTCGTGGAGCTTAGACAGAAGAAATTAAAGCATAAGCTGGATAAGAGTGTATTAGAAACAGTAAACTCATACAACACACAGCATTAATCTATGCCATCAATCACCGTTAGCAAGTTCAAGTGGCCCTTATCCACCAGATGCTCCGTTCATCTCCAGCTTCAAGCGTCTTGGCCTGCATTTCGTCCCCGCCAAACAAGCTCCAGACCGATCTCTTGTCCATCTTGATGGTATCACCAACGGAAGAACGAAACATCCGACCAGGAACAATTAACAAATTGATTCAATTCAGTTTAGCCAGCAATTGATCGTCCAATCCCCTGTCCTCTGACGCGCAGCTTACAGTAGTGAGCATCCCGGTTGCGGGGTAGCAACCACCAAAGGTGGCATGCTCACTAAACAGGTGAGCGGCCCAAGCCAACCACGCCCGACGAAACATCATATGCGCATAAACATGGGATTGCGCTGCCGCATCAACGGCCCATTTCTGAGACCTTAGCTTGAGATCGTTGGAGTAGAAAAACTTAAGACCGCCGCATCCGTTTCTTCTAAGACCTGTTTACCTTTTCCTTCTCCAAACTTTGTCGCAACCACTTACACCAGTACTTACTTACCCTTAGACACACATTGCTCTGAGACTACCCTATTTACTAAGCCCACACTCAAACTATATCATCATGGCCGACACTGAGCAGCAGCCTAAGCTCGTTGACGAGTCTCCCATCTCTCCCGTAGAACGACGAAACTCCCTGGAAGCTCACCTCAAGCACCGCCCCGAACGCTCCGAGCTCGTAGAGAGTGAGCAGTCCCACACGCTGCATCCTTGCGCGTACAATGCTGACATGCCCTGAACAGAGAACATCCTTCCAGCCTCTACGGCAGCACCGGGCCTCCTGGCGCATCAGAAAGAGGTGAGTCTGCCCTCAAACCATGAAGCCACAGTCGCTGACACCCCCTGCAGCTTGAGAAGCACATGCTTGAGGATAAGCTTAACGACAAGATCTCACACCGCCCAGACCCAGAGGCTCTCATTAAAGAGGGCGTCTTGCACGACGATCCGCGTGCTGTTGCCCAGGACGAAGCGGCCAAAAAGTACGAAGAGGCCATCGAGGACGAGTATGCCAAGCGTGAGGGTGGCGCTTGAGCATGATGTCATGCGACGGGGTCATGAGCCTCGGTACTCATGATGCCAAAAATGGAAATCTTTTTTTGGCAACGAAATGACTTGACTTGACGTTGAATGGATGGTTGTGTATACAACTGATATGAAACTAATGGGCGCTATTAGGCCTTGGCTTGGGCCGTGGTAATTGTCATAGTACATTGACACTGTAAAATCTTGAAATGCCCAAAGCCTCACACGACGACTGTGCACTAACACGAACGAAGCTTGGGGTGTGAGGATACAACTCTGACTGCTGCTCACACACCATTTGGGCAGAGACAAAGCCTCTGATCCGCAGAAAGTGGGAATTCCATCTCATCTTTTTACGGCCTAAGCCATTTTAATGGAATATTCCAACGTGGAGAAACTCTTCAGACACTTCCAAAGTGGAGGAGACACTGCATATCAGAAGCTCTAAAATACCTACCTAGGTACCCCTGCCACGGGTTGGGCTGCAGGTACCGAGCGGGAGGGAACCCAAGGGACTCCATCCACTCGCAGAGACCCAACCCAACCCGTCACACCATCAGTAAATTTTTGTGTCTTGGACCCTTTTTTGAAATTTCCAAAAATCAAGGAAGAAGCACGGATGAGATTAGAAAGGAGCTGAAACAGCTGAAAGGTGTATTGGAAATTTTCTTCCATGGTCTCAAATTGGGTCGCTATAATCGGACCAGTCCGACGGGCCGTCTCATATCTCATCCAGCCATCTCGACTTGTAAGAGGTCAAGACGGGAGATTTGGCCCTTCTAAAAAGCTCAGCGCGGGCCACAAAGTGTCCGACGCTCGAATAGTAAAAGTACAAAGAATGTTACAAGCAGAAAGATAGGAAAATGAAGAAGAAAAACAGTCTCGGCTCAATCCAACCCGACCCAGTGTCTATCAATCTTGGTTATCGTTGTACAACCCATGCTCTCTAATCCATAATACATCGCCATGCTGCGCTCAATCTTGCCTCATATCTCCAAATGTCAAAACGCCTGTCTATGTTGTGTACATCCCATATCCGTTACATATCGCTGTTCGAAATCGATGAAACATAGGAAATCGAAAAGATGGCCGTGGCCAAGTGTTATTCAGATCTTTGAATATGCGCCAGAATATTTTGGTGCCGGCGAGTCTTTCTCGTACGAGACTTTGTTGTGGTTGATAACCAAGTTTCGACCAGAGCTAGCGACTTGTGTAGTGTGCTTGTCTGCATCATCAAATGTTAGAGTGGGGCCATAGGAAGTGAAAGAGCCCCGAGACTCGGTGGTAGGTAACTTACCAGCACCGTACTCGCGGTAATCGCCAGGAGAGAGAGATCGAGGCGTTGTGCTGGTTGAAGAGCTGTACGAACCAGAAGAGTAGCTGTAAGAGCTGGAGATGGAAGGCTCCTTGGTGCTCTGGTGGATTTGGACAGTGTAAGGCGAGCTCATGATGGCGGTTGTGTTGTTTGTAAGGGGCAGTGGCTGGTGAGAGTTGTGTTGTAGATGTTGATTGAAATGGTTGATGGCTGAAAAGACAATATTGTCTGTTCTTTCAAGGCTTCGTATTGTGAGTGTTTGGCGGGAATGAAAAAGGGAATGGCATAGGAGGAAGGGGGTATATATGTAGTTTGAAGCTTGGTGATGAGAAATGATAGTACGTACTCAATCATTTGTAAGTAGACTTGGCCCAAGACCTCACTGCCTGGAGGACAAGGGTTACCTGGCAAAGCGCAAGGCATCTCTCACGCTAGGTAGCCTTCGATATGGGGGGACCCAAGGAATTCCATCGAGTTCAGGGGAGTGAGTCAAAAGGAGTCAGAGACAAGACCAAGACCCGAGCAAGCACGTACTCCCGGGCCCGGCACGGCAAGCGGGCCATGCCATGTAAAGCACGACGGACGGGAGGGCTAGTAACTAATGGATGGTGTGTAAATGGGAATGGACAATACGGGGTGCAGCATAATGGGGCGTAGTCAAATCATTGGGCATCGACTGGCTGTTCAGGGCAAGGGACCAGAGTCTAAAAGAAAACATCCCAGCAAGACTCACTGCAATAGATTGCAAAACGTCCATCCTCCATAGCAGACAAACCTTGTGACAGCACTGCTCAGGCCCTCGGTGGCGAAATTCAGGTCAACAAGTGAAGGTTGGTGACGCTGGATAGGGCGGAGCCGTAGCGACGTAGGGCGAATGAGCAGCATTTGGTGCAGGGCAGGGCAAAGGACCAAGCCCCACGGTGTGCGCGAGAGGGACCGACCGGGTCTGAGGGGATACAATTCCGAGAGAATGATTCAAAATGGATGAAAAGAGACAAGACGATAATACTATGTCTGTTGTTGCCTGTAATTGGGGGCCACGAGTCGCTTCTTCTGGTCTGTTGCGTATGTACTTGGTCTTTGGTAAATACCAATCCCCAGCATGACTTAGACTTAATTAGACCGGGGGGGCATTTTCACGATGCAACGGCCTTTGAGTGAATGCATGAAACACTCGCAGCGGCCGTCATGTCATGCTAGAGGTTAGAGTACAGTCCAGCCCAGGCACCACAGGCACCAGCGCCAGTAACACGTACGTACCACAACCTTGGGATCGTGGAGCTAATAAGTTAGTGACCAAGGGCAGTTAAAAATATACTGCGGACACATGGTGGTCGTCATGACTGGGGAAGAAAGGGAGTGAGGCTTCGCTTCGTAAATCTCACAATTCCACTCTTTGTCTAAGACGACTCCCAATCTCACGCTCTGTTTCTTCGTCTTTGTTGACCCCCTTTTTTCTTTTCCTCTTTCTTTTTCTTTGATGCAGGCCTCGACTCTCATGGCTGGCATCGCCCTTGTACAACGGACACATCCAAATCCAGCTCATACCTATCGCTGCCCAAAACTTAAACATAAGTGTCTCTGAATTCTGCACCCGAGCCTATCGAAGCTCTATGCCCCCCACCGTAACGAAAAGGGGTTGAAAGGGGACTGTCATGTCTCCCTGTCTCGATAAACAGCATCATGACAAGAGGCGAAATTCATCGTGAAGCGCATTAGCGTGTGAAGCGCTTGGCCCAGGGCTTCTCGGCGCTGGTGGATCTGACACCTGCAGGCTGGGACGTGCCCCCATCTGTGTTGCATCTCTGCTGCAGGAACTGATGCACCTGCTCGAGTAGTAAACTTGTCGATAGCTGAAGCTCTACACCATCTCGCCTCGATGCAGTCACGCGTAAGTACATCGGCGCCCTAGCCGCCTCAGCAGACGATTCCTGCTAGTCCTGATAACCTGAACACGGGTGGATGGACGGATGGGCCCGACACTGATTACTGGTCACATCAGAAACATGACCATCCAGTGACGTCGCGATACTCTGTTTCGATAACAGCCTTGGTGTGATGAATCAGGGACTGCCAAGGGATGTTTCCTTTTTGCGCCTTGCTTGGCTGTACAAGACCCCGACTGATACAGCGGAGCGTCGTGTTATCGTCATGAGTCACAAGGATGGTTTCGCCCTGCCAGACCGAAACAGAAACAGAAGATGCAAATGCATATTTGCAATGCGTCAGATTTACTACAGATATTATCCATGTGTACGTAGTTGGAGGGTCAACGTGATGCAGGTCCTCATGGATAGACCCTGTTATTTCCATTCTGCTCATCCATATCTGGCATTGCCGCCTCCCCAATTTCCAAATGGAGATGCGAGACGTGACAACCTAGAAACAGATCAAGGATGGGGTCATTCAGACGGGCCGGCCCCATTGACCAATAACAGGCTTCTTAGCTTGACCCTCCAAGCTATGACGCTGTTGTATCAGAAGCACACGCTGCAGTACAGAGCCTTTAGCCGCTGAACGGACACGTCGCAGCTTAACGTTAGAGAGGCCAACAACCCCAAAGCAGAGCTTCATCCATACAACGACAACTTCGCTCGCATTCACACTGCCTCACACGACGTGCCAACCACACCCGTCGACGTCACATCTCCAACGATTTCAGGCTTCTCGTTGACTTCAACGCCGTCGTGACCTCCATTAACCTCACCAATTCCCCGCCCCGCATCTGTCCCAACAGCCACCATGAAGGCCGCCCTCTTCCTCTCCGCCCTCGCCTCTGCCGCCGTTGGCGTTGTCGCCGAGGACCTCAAGATTGACGTTACTCTTCCAGTCGTCTGCGACCGCAAGACACACAAGGGAGACAGGGTTCAGATGCACTACCGTGGCACCCTTAAGGACTCGGGCAAGCAATTCGATGCCAGTAAGCTCCTCCGCCTTGCATCTACATCAGTGATCGTCACAAAGTACATGCTAATTTGGACACGAGGCTACGACCGTGGCACTCCCCTTGACTTCGTCGTTGGCTCTGGTCAGGTCATCAGGGGGTAAGCTTCATTACTGCGACATATACAAACTCGAGGCTAACAATTCTGTAGATGGGACGAGGGTCTTCTCGACATGTGTATTGGCGAGAAACGGTACGTAAAGCATACAACTACAGCCAGGACACCTCTTTACTGACCCTTGACTTAGACTTTTGACTATCCCGCCTGAGTACGGCTACGGCCAGCGAGCCATTGGCCCTATCCCCGCTGGTTCTACCCTGGGTTCGTTATTCCCACCAGTCCCTCCCACTTCATATTCACCGCCTAACGCTACAAACCTGCAGTTTTCGAGACAGAGCTCGTTGGAATTCAGGGCGTCCCCAAGCCCGAGAAGATCGAGACCAAGGTTGTCGAGGGTGCCGAGACTGCCGCCGAGGCTATCAGTGAGGCTGTTGAGTCTGCCGCATCTGCCACCAAGAATGTTGCTGGTAAGGTTGCCCAGGCTGTTGTCGATGCTGCTGGTGCCGCCAAGACCATCATTGCAGACACTGATGACGCTCCTGAGCATGAGGAGCTGTAAAGGTTTGATGTCGTCGATGATCTACTTTGTACATAACGTCACAACCCATACCATACCATATTCTGTCCTAGACGCAGCCTTGAGAAGCTGGAAAACAAAACCCGGGTCCTGTCAACGTCGCGTGCTATCCGCTCGGGGCTAAGCCCCACGCTGGCCCTCTGTGACATGTTGGTTGCATGTGCATAATCGCGCTGTAGAGAGGGTCTACTGTCTATCTCGGGCAGTAGGATTTGTCTCGTAGATCTCGACGTCATTATACGATAGCCTCATCTTGTTCTTGTGATGGCTTCGCTTCTGGCGGCCCCATGATGATGTTCTCTGACTTTCTGTTACATCAAAGGACATTGATGGGCGGATACATGCAGCTATGGCCGCCCGAGTCATGCCCGATGCACTTGGTGATGTTTGCAGCATGCCTGGTCTCTCACTACTGATTTGGATATCTCAACGAACTACAGACTTGAATGGTGGTAAATTTCTTATGGGGGGGGACAGGCCTTGTCCCCGGTCTCATTGCAATGATTTCCTGCCTTTGAGTCACTTCTAACATCTTTGAGCTCATTCTGGATGGATACTTTGTTCACTTGCAGGTGGGGTGTTGATATATCCATTTCATCTCCAGCGGTGTAGGTCAATAACTGCTCATACTGCGTCATTGCCTCTGTTCCATCATGATGATATCTAACCATGAGTAAGTTGTTGAAGATCATATGTCATCGTTGATGTCAGGCGTAAGAGGGGATCATAAATGGCCGTGAACGCTAGAACTACGATTTCGTCGGGGCGAGCGGCGTACTGGGTACGAATGCCACTGGTTTCAAGTTTTGCTACGCTACTTTGGTAAACTTACGGGTTAATCAGCCTGATTTGATCAGGTTAGGGCCCACCATCGTTGACTTACAGTGTCAGAGGCTCGTGAGTTGGGATTCGATGATGTAGGGTAGGTACAACTCGAAACGAGGTTTCACGACGAAGAGCATCATGAAACACCAAAAGCAAGGATTAGACACGAGTCCCCTCGAGAAATCGATTATAGCTATCTTCAGTCTTTAGATGTCGTGTTCTTACTTATTTCACGTCCTATTCCTGAAACCTCACCGCCGCGATGCTGGCAAACCTCTGTCCATATAGGCTTTTCATCTCGAAATGATGGTGATGGGCTGTATAGTTTTGGTAACAATGCATTAACTTTTGGGTAAAGTGTGACAATCAACAACACTAGAATGGTCAATGAATGAGGATCACTAGCCAAGGAGCGTTCCAATATCCTAATGACAGAGATTTGGGATTTTCACATGGCCTGACAAGATGAGACCTTGATCGTGTGTTAATCGTAACTCAATTTGGGGCTTCTGTTTCCTCCCGAGAAGATGTTACATGCCTGTGTAGGCTCAGCCACGAGCTGCAAGGGTCAATCCATGAAAGGGGAGCAACTGGATAAGGAGTGGAGGTTAAATTAAACATTATGATTACGTGAAGACTAATCTCAAGAAGGAACGGAAGATAACTGTGCTATTTGACAAGTATATACCTTGGTAGCGAAAAAGATGCTAACAGTACGAGTACATGCTTGCCTTGGAGGCAGCGAAGCAAGACTGAAGTAGACTGGGACTGAATCACGTATAAGTGAAGTCGAAAGTGACAGCGTTCCATTACGATAAAACCAAATGGCATCCGCTGGCGGGACGGACCCGGTAGCCCCGTTTTAACCCCCCGGGAACTAAGATAATTAGAGAGTTTCCGCTGTGAGGGAGGG
>JABFFB010000231.1:0-59618 GCA_013623555.1 Fusarium nisikadoi
CATTTATGTATGACATTTCTTCTCTTCAATTCTGATGACGCAACTGGTCGGACCAGGCCAAGAGATCTTGGTCTGAGCAACCTACGAGCATAATCTTGATGAGCTGCTAGCGGAACATTTGCAACTGGAGTACCTTCAACATCCAAAACGGGCCACGGGATGGAGACAGACATCGCTTTAGGTCGAGCTCTAATTATCAAAAACCTCCGGGGAGTAGCTGGCCCGGAGGCAGGCTCCGTTAAGCATTCAAGATTGCCGTGTCTTACCAACCGGGAACAATCTTGATTTCAGACTGCAGGGCCACAACAGAGTTTCAAAGCCGGCCTAATGAAGCAGCTGGAGATCGAAGTGCTTCCAGAATACTGACTAGGTAGGTAGAATGGCTCGAATGGGTATGCACGGGCTGTACTCGATCACAAAAACCAGGAAGAATAAAAAGTGCGCAGATGACCGCGGGGTCGACTGTGTCAGGCAAGTTCCTTGGTTAGGTACTGACTGAGTGAGGGGGAAAAAAGCAACAAGGGTCCTGTTTGTCTGATCAGCAGGACAAAAGCGAATGGGCAGCATGAAGCGCATCGGCTTCCACTGAGTGCGATCGAAGCATCGAAGGGGATCGGGTCAACGATACTCGGTCGAGATCTTAAGTCAGGAGGGGGATCGGTCCCTTTTGACATCTTACAGTAGGCGATGCCCTGCTTGGAGTGTGCGTGGTTGGATGCCCTGGCAGGCCAGCCTCATCGGTCCCGTCCGCGTGGCTCTCGAGGGTCCCGGCGCCTCAGCGACCGAGGGGGCTTGAGACCAGATATCAAGGGTTTTCAGGGAGTCAAGGAGACAAGGGGAGGGGCGTGAAGACGTGGTGCTGGAGAAGAGGGCCCGTAGAGTACGAGGGGATTAATCTAACCTCAGGGAACCCCGGCGATCATCCATCATCTTCTAGCTACTAGATACTGTAGGTAGTTCCCCAAGGACAAGGTCTATCTTGCCTGCCCTAGGCAAGGCACATCTCCAGGGCTTCAGAGAGAGAGAGATCTAGTGAAGCACACATGGCGGGCAGGGGCAAGGAGCAAGACATCATCAATAAACAGACTTAGTGTTGCTAAGATGACCTGGTGGAGGGAAGGAAATTTAGGGGACCTCGTCTGTGGCGCGCCGCTGAGCCATGATGCGATACTGTACCCTCTTTCGCTTCACCAAGCCCTTCTCCTCGGGACACCTAAGATCACACTGACCAATGATGTAACCAGGTCGACAACACCCTCGTTCCTTCGGGGTAGATTGTCAGGCACAAGCGCCAACCAGCCGTACGCCAAACCAGTCAGCCGGAGCCAAGCAGTTGTCCCAGACTCCCACCAGCCAGTGGGAGCGAGTCCGGCCACGACGGGGATTTGCTTGGTCGATGGCGATCCTCGCCGTCTTCGAACCCGTCAGGCAAGGTATCACCGAAATCTGTCGGGTATCATTTTGTTCTGCAATCTTCTCTGGCTCATGCAAGTGCGTGCCAGGCTATCACCGCCTTTCTTGTTGTATGGCACTAACTTCGATAAGTTTCCACCACTTACTTAGTACCTACATGCCAATCCACACAAGGTCACGGTTTCCTTGATGGGCCTTTACAGTACCATGATGTGTTGTGCTGTTTTATCTTAGCAACTTGGTAGCTTTTATCACCTAAATAAAGGTCGAAGAATTTATAGCCGCGTAAACTCGTTCACGATAGAAGAGTTTTCTGCGCTTCGTGTTGCTTTAATGGTGACATGGTGGCATGGTGGAGTATTTCTTTATATATAATTTTTACATCTACATGAGCTACTCAGGAAGCAATAGGATAACATCTCACCACGTCATAATAGTATCTTCTCGCACGAAATCTCAATGTCAACCACGCGATGCAACTAATATGGCCATTCGGCAAACCTTTTCCCGGCAACCTAACCCACTAGACATCGATCGCATGCGTTATAAGGATCCTTTCCATAATAGAGAACCCCAGGCAACCTGGCCTGGTGCTTCTACCTGCCCCCGCCTTTCTTTCTGATGTGTATGGTGGCATCGCCTTTTCATATTGAGAAAGTCCAGGCTATTTATATATCAACATTCTTCGCGTCACCATGCCACCATGGATCCCTTAGAAATAAGGAAAGGGTTAGGCCGACATTGAGGGTGCGCCATGTTTGCTCGTCTGTTCCAGCATGTGGCATTGTAACAGCTGGAGGAGCAATGTGCCGTAAAGAGTACTGAGACACGATTCTCATATCTCGATACCCTGAAACAGATGTTTCTGGCGGTGTGCCCGTATCCTTGTCGAGACAATAACAGGGCCATCAACTACGAGTCTGTCCTCGACCTCAGCCCGAAGAGCAAAAAAACGGCCGCGCAATGTCAACGTCCGGAATCTAGGAACACGACCCTAGTGTAACTGTGAAAGGAGTATGCGCAGCACGAAGGGCATCTCGTGATGCGACGTAGAATCCTTTCAGGCAGAGAAAGGACCAATATGCTACGGCCATGTTTCCCGTTTGACAGGTCACGTTGATGGTGAACTTTGCTGATCACTGCCGATCGATCGAGATTTGTGATTTATATTTTTCCTTGGTCAGCCCGTTTTTGGACCAAACACCCTGGTGCCTATGTCAACTACTAGACTGTATGGAGTACTGTACGGCAAACTTGAATCTACTAACGACTCTGCCTTAGTTTCGAGCTTTATCCAGGCCCATTTCTCAACATTACCGTCTTGTGCTTAATTACATTCCCGATCAAGGATAATAGCATGTTGTAACCAGTCAGAGCCATTCGAAACTACCAGTGAGAGCTAATTATTTTTCCATACTACTCCGCTCCTGGGATTCGTATGTAGATCCTCTCCCTGAAACGCCGTTTTCGCCAAACACCTGCCCCAATGAAATGTCCGTCTGTTTCTACTGTACATACCCTCTTCAACTGTTCCTCGCTGATCGTTGTAGCTGGTAGCAGTGTCGCGCGCGGGGTCGCCACAGGGCCGGCTCCCCGAGCCGCAAGCTGTTGTAATACATGGTCAGTCATCATGATCACCATCGGCGACGATCATGATGATGCAAATGTCCGCTTTCCCATGATAGCGCTGAACTTTCCCATGACAACCAAGCCGCGTAGTGTCTCAAAAGCACTGATATATCATGTGGTGTAGGAATGATATTGAAACCATAATTATTTTGATGCTGAGGCACTCGTTTTGGTTGACCCTGTATTGACACGTTTGGCTGCTGGGAGCTCCGGCACCTTGAAAACCCCTCCACTTGAGGACCCTCCGACCTGGGTGAAGCTGCCGCCCTTGAACCAGCGGTCCTCCTCAGCCTTGCGCTTCTTGCTGAGCGCTGCCTGCATCTTAGGGTCGACAAGCTCCAGACCTTGGACGGGTGTGAATGACAAAGACGATGCTGTGCCGGTTGCTGAACCGATGGTGCTGCCAACTCCCGAGGCTCGTAAGCCGCGTCCTCGTAGATCAATGTTAGATGCTTGGCCAAAGCCACCGATAGATGACGTAGCACCACCCACGGTGCTGTTTCCGCCCCAGCCCTTGTTTTTGGCACTTAGCTTCGCGCGGGTGCGCTGGTCGATCTGGGTACTGCGAATGCGGCCGTCGTTGGACTGACCAATCATTCCCATACCAACAGTTGACTCGCCAGTGCCATATCCAACCTCCCTCTCCTCCTTGCCAAATGCCATACGGTTTTGTTGCTTGCGAAGATCAGTCATAGCGAGAGCCTCCTTAGCCTTGCGAGCGCGTCGTCCACCTCGCTTGCGGGATGGCTTGTCGTCTGGCACAGGGAGCGCACGCTGTCCCTTGTTGGGAGGTGGCTCTGTCAGCTTCTCAAGACGTTCAAGACAGGCTGATTTGAGCTCCTCTCCCGTGGATCCGTCAGGACTGGAGTGTGTGCGATCAACCCGGGCAGCCAGAACTAGCTTGGCTGATACGATTCTTAAGGCTTGCTTCTTCAAGTCGCTGGGTATGCCTCGGATCATCTCCGAGTTATAAAGGTAGCCCTGCTGCCTAACACCTATATTCGTAGCAAGCCCCGAGTGCTTCTTCTTGGATCCCCAAGAGGCGATGTTGCAAGCAGGCGTCTTGGAGAGACCTGTCAGTCCGCCTGCTGCGTTGAGAAGTTGGGCGGCCGTAAGAGAACCAACAAGGGCTGTCAGGTTTGGCGCAAAAATGTTCATGCGCGACTGTACGTACTCGGCGAGAGTCTGCTTGGCCTTGTTGAGGGCAATAACCATATCGCATGCCTTGTAGACGCGCTGAAGCTCTTCGGGTGTCATCTCATGGCCCTTGGATGTGGTGGCCTCGACCGTCACTATCATGAGTGAAGGTCCATCAAGGACGGACTTGAGGGTTATTCCAAGCGGGTTGTCGGTCGAAGTCTGCAGGGCCTTGATACTCTCCGAATCCAATGGGCCATTTCCGATGATGGCAACAACCTTGGCATATTCGAGTGGCGTCGTGACAAGCCGCTCGAGCTCAGGAAACCTTGTCGAGTAGTGGTCGCGAATGAACTTGTGAACGAGTACAACCTCGCCATCGATCTGGGTTGAAAGACTGTTGGACTGTGTCAGAAGGTGATACTCGGGATGATCTTCGATGTTTCCGACGTTGGTATTCTGCGTCGCGGCTTGCGACCGGTAATGTGCGATTCTCTGTAGCGTCCGAGGCAATACGTCAGGGCTATCCGTCAAAAGAACTGATGTAAACGAATCGTCTATCAAGATGCGACCGTTGATGCGGCTCAGTTTGAAGGGGGCAGTACTAACCTCGAGAACTGGTTCAAGCGTTTGCATGAGGCTGGCAACGCTTCTAACATCTTTTACTTCTCCAAGCTGCATCTTCTCAACCTTAACTTTCGTTGCTTCGGAGTCTTCTCTGTCGTTCAATCCATCCTCCGAATCTTCATCGGCCCTCGTCTCGGCGTCGCCATCCAGCTCCATAGCGTCACGGTTGCCGGTTGCCTCTTCATCCCTGATGAGGCCATCATTCAGCTCTTCTTCGGCCTCATCGCCTGAGCTTCCAAAATCGTTGAGGAGATCGTCTGCGACAGTCGACATAGTGGCGTCGGGTATAAGAAGGATGATGTGAATGAGTAAAGGTGATTGTCGCGCGAAGTAGGTAGTTTGTGGAGTAGGTAATTTGTCTTGACTAAAAATACTTCCGCTTCTAGGCTGCGAGGCTACTGAGCGCCATATAAATAAAGTGGGACTCTCTGTCACATTAAATTGTAATTGGTTGGCTGCCTGCACACTTTTGCGCCTTGCTCCGTCGCGTCGCTGTTGACATTCAACTTTATTTCATTCACCTTGGCTCTCCTTTGCATCAAACTTTTGCATCACACCAAAATTAATCGCCATAACTCTCGAAGATTGGCGATCGTACGATGGAGTCATCCAGAGGGCCACCGAGAGTGAAGAACAAGGCCGCCGCGCCTGTTCAAATCAGCGCTGAACAGCTTTTAAGAGAAGCTGTCGACCGTCAAGAAGTTGGAGTGCAGGCCCCCACCCAACGATTTGCTGATTTGGAAGAACTTCACGAGTTTCAAGGACGGAAGAGAAAAGAGTTCGAGGACTATGTGCGACGCAATCGACTCAACCTCAACAACTGGTTGCGATATGCTCAGTGGGAGTTGGAGCAGAAGGAATTTGCCCGCGCCCGGTCCGTCTTTGAGCGCGCACTCGACGCACATCCCAACAATGTTCAGCTATGGATTCGGTATATCGAGTCGGAGATGAAGGCGAGGAACATCAACCACGCGCGAAACCTGCTGGATCGCGCCGTCGCTCGCTTGCCGCGCGTTGACAAGCTCTGGTACAAATATGTCTACATGGAGGAGATGCTGGGCAATATTCCTGGAACCCGGCAAGTATTTGATCGATGGATGCAATGGCAACCAGACGAGGCGGCATGGAGCTCATACATAAAGCTTGAGAAGCGGTACGGCGAATTCGAGCGAGCAAGAGAAATCTTTCGGACCTTTACCATGATTCACCCTGAACCCCGGAATTGGATCAAGTGGGCCAAGTTTGAGGAGGAGTTTGGTACCAGCGACCAAGTGCGGGAAGTCTTTGGGGAGGCTGTGGAGGCATTGGGAGATGACTTCGTCGATGAGAAGTTGTTTATTGCCTATGCTCGTTTCGAGGCTAAGCTAAAAGAGTATGAGCGCGCTCGTGCGATATACAAGTATGCCCTGGACCGACTACCAAGATCGAGGTCAATGATCTTACACAAGGCATACACAACATTCGAGAAACAATTTGGCGATAGGGACGGAGTGGAAGATGTTGTGCTGTCCAAGAGGAGAGTATATTACGAGGAGCTTATCAAGGAGAACCCGAAGAACTACGACGCCTGGTTCGACTACGCAAAGCTCGAAGAGACTTCACAAGACTCTGACAGAATTCGAGATATATACGAGAGGGCTGTTGCTCAGGTTCCACCAACACTGGAGAAGCGGCATTGGAGGCGATACATCTATCTCTGGATCTTCTACGCCATATGGGAAGAGACGGAGGGACAGGATGTTGAGCGGACACGGCAGATTTACAACACATGCTTGGGTCTAATCCCACACAAGAGGTTCACATTTGCTAAAATCTGGCTCATGGCGGCGCATTTCGAGATCAGACAGGGTGAACTTACCGCAGCGCGAAAACTCCTTGGACGCGCAATTGGCATGTGCCCAAAGGACAAAATATTTAACGGTTACGTTGACCTTGAACGCAAACTATTCGAGTTCGTGCGGTGTCGCACTCTGTATGAGAAGCACATCGAATACAACCCAGCAAATTGCCAGACATGGATCAAGTTTGCTGAGCTTGAGCGCGGTCTGGATGATCTGGACCGTACACGCGCCATCTTTGAGCTTGCTATTCAACAACAACAGCTCGACATGCCCGAGCTTCTATGGAAGGCGTACATTGATTTCGAGGAGGAAGAAGGTGAATACGAGCGCACGCGAGATCTTTACGAGCGCCTACTTGAAAAGACGGACCACGTGAAGGTCTGGATCAGTTACGCGCACTTTGAGATCAACATTCCTGAAGATCAAGAGGAGGAGGGTGATGAGGAACAGCCAGTCAGCGAAGAGGCCAAGGAGCGAGCACGCAAAGTCTTCAAGCGAGCGCACAGAAGTATGCGAGACCGAGATCTCAAGGAAGAGTGCGTTTCGCTGCTCAACGCCTGGTTATCATTCGAGCGCACACACGGCTCAGTGGAGAACGTGGAGGCTGTACAGAAACAAATGCCACGCAAGACGAAGCGCCGGAGAAAGCTCGACGACGACTCGTGGGAGGAATACATCGACTATGTCTTCCCTGCCGACGACAAGCAGGCTGCCGACGTGTCCAATCTTCTGGCCATGGCACAGAGCTGGAAACAACAGGCTGGTGGAGGCCTTGGCGCATCAGATTGAGCCTGAGAATGAGCTTCCAGCCACTGCCACCAGGGTCAAGATACTACAGTCAGTTTACAGTGTTGTGTCCTATAGAGTAATGAGCATCTATCACGATATCAACTGAGGCGTCAGTGTTAGTATCCAATCGTGAGAACATGCACCACCACGCAAACACAGGACTGCATGGTGTGGAGGAGTAGAAGCCTCTTGTCCTTGCGTGAAAGCAATTGACTTTATCTCCTTTACTTTCCACTTGGCTTGTACTGCATACCTGCCTTACAACCACCCCCTGATCAACAACCTCAGCTGTTTGGCCAAGCTGTGAACAAAGTGGATACTTGATAAGTGACGTCATGGCGTGATGACGTCGAGGAGCTGAGCCTCAGACATATTAGAAACAAGAATCTACATACTGACTAGGCCGGGGGGTATAAGCACCGTGGGGTTTATTGCAGTACGTATGGGATATCAAACGACGAGCGACAGGTACAGAACAGGGATTTGGAAGACTGTGGAGGGATCAAGGGAGAGCAACCCGTTTTTACTTTTGAACCTAATTGTAGGAAGCCGTTATCATTCACATTATCCAGTAACAGCGGAATATTATATCATCAACACCAAAGACATAACAGGTTTTATTATTATAAGCCAGAGTCGTTCATTATAGATCATGATTCGTCAAGGTATTCTGAGGGCTGGTAAATCGGCCCCCAAGAACCTCATCTGCTATCCAGCATAACAAGTTATTCAACCAGATATCCAACATAGCAAAAAGAAAGAGAAAAAGAACACATCATGCCATCCACATTCATCTTGTCATATGCCCATATCCCGTTAACTTCCAAGAGACACATCTTGCTATCTTCATCCAGGCCCATTCCTGATTTCATGTCGCACTTGGTCCAATCGCCGAGTCATGATCTGCAAGCCCCCCCCCTCCCGTCTTTCCATAAAGCCGTTCTTCCCGAGACCGCCAACCCGTGTTCCCACCACTCCATCATCGTGCATATAGTGATTTGTTATCACCACATTCGCGTCCCGATCCTTTCTTACCGCTCCTCTCTTCCCATCTCGTTGGGTCAACAGCTTGTTTCCCCGTTTCTAGCCCTCTACTAGGCCCTACCCCATTCATCAACTTTAGCAGAATAGAGCAGCTCATCGTTGGACAGGTATGCACGTATGTGCCGTTGTGCCGGGATATGGTTTCGTTTTCGCTTCTCGGCCTGCAAGGATCGAGCCACTGGCTTAGTATCGGCGATGGTCTATTTTAATCATCGTCGTTAGTCTTCGTCTTGTACACACGTGAAACAAACATGGGAGAGGTTGCGGGGAGAAAGCAAATCTGCTTCATCTATCTGATGCAGGGGAATTTCAGAAAAATGAACGCCAGCCACACCACGCATGCAATATTCACACCGTTTCCGTCTCTTTCTAGTATCCATTCCTCTCCTCAGGGTTTACATTGCCATGTGTCCAAAAAGAAGAAAAACACTGCCGTTTGATTGGCTCAAGCTTCTCATGAGCCAAACAAGTCGTCTCGTCATAAGTTCGTTATATAAGATGTTTGGAGGCGAATAGGTGAGTAAGCGTGAATGCCGCCCAACACCAAGCCAGGTCTTAGTAAGGAGATGGCAGACCGTTGGGATTCCTTCTGTAAGTGTCTGTACCATACGGCTCTGCTGGGAATGTGTTGCCTCTGTAAGGTTTGCCTCCGTAGTCTTGCGGGTCAAAGTATTCATACTCGATATCTGAGTCATACCCATCCCGTCGAGACGAAGGAGCCCAACTGTCTGCTCTCCGCCTACCGTCACCCATTGACTGTTGCCGTAAGCGCCTTTGCACTCGCTTTTCATGACGACGAGCTTTCTCTTGTTGGAAATTTTTGCACTCATGTGTCAACTCTTTGGCTTCCTTCATCTCGGAAATGGCTCCCTTGATGCCCATAGCAGCAATACCGACTGATGCAGCGTCTTGCATGATTGCTTTGGTCTTGAGCTTTTTAGCTTCCGTCTCACTCAACCGTCCTTCCTTGACTGCTTTGTGCCGTGCGTTTCTCTTTTCCATACTAGAATATACCTCGTGCGCGGCGTGTATAGTGGCTACTGCCGCTAAACCTGTGGTGATAATTTGCTTACCTCTCATTTTCTTCGCCCGCTTCTCATCCTCGTCAGAATCCCCTAGGTCTGATGACGAAGAGGAATAATCGGAACGCCCTTCCCGTCTTCGCTCTCGGGGCTTGCTCTTGTATGATCTATCATCATCGTAATAATCTCGATTGCTGCCATGTCGACGGTCATCGTACATATCGTCCGAGTATCGGCGGGAGTGGCTGCCACCACGGTCGCTAAAGTTATCTTGGTCACGACGGCGGTAGTCATCAGCTGCGGCAGCGCCAGCGCCCGCGCCAGCTCCAAGGCCTAGTTTGGCCAAACCGTTACGAGCTTTGTCAACAACACTACGGCTGCGACTTCGCTGACGGCGCCTGTCGGGAGATGGGCTGTATGAGGCACTTCGTCCTCTACGGCTCCTGGATCGCGATCGAGAGCGATCCAGAACTTTTTTTGCACCCAGGGCACCAAGGCCAGCAGTCGCAAGAGCGGCAAGACCGCTTGCGCCTCCACTACCACCACCCTGAGACTTAGAGCGGGCTCGCGAGCGTGAGCGGCTACGGCCAGTCTTGCGATCCTCTTCGATATCATTTCTCGAGCCACGAATCAGGCGGTTGCCGACTAAGCCGCCAATCACAGACTCAGCCAAGCCCAGCTTTCCTCCCTTGTCATCAGTTGCGGTGTCGACAGCTGCAGCACCTGCAGCAGCAGTGAGAATACGCTTCGTTTTTTCACCTTTCCAGCCGCCAGGCTCCTTAGCAACACGAAATGCCTCTGTGGCACCAGCAAGGAGGGAAGCCATAGCTGCCTTTTGAATTTTGTTGGCGCCGCTGCCACCAGCGTGAGAACGAGATCTTTCGCTGGAGGGACTACCTCCCCGGCGACTCCTGGTATCGTCTCCGCCGCCACCAGTGAGACTCTTGACAGCAGCACCGAGACCTGTAGCTGCGATAGCGCTCTCGAGAAAGTTCTTGTGCCCCTTCTTCTCCCTTGGACTTTCGTCCTCATCAGAGTAGTAATCACTATAGTAACCGTCGCGGCCACGTTGAAGGATCATGTTAGCCTTTTGATCCTTCTTGGCCTGCTGCTTGTTGTAGAATTGTGCACCCTGGTATGCAGCCAAGGCACCAACTCCGGCAAGAGCTGCAGTGGACAGAGGATTGCGTTGAACTTCAGTGCGCTCCTCCTTAGCTTCGCGGCGATCGTACAGTTCCTTACCACCCGCCAAAAGAGCGGCACCGGCGACGGCTGCAATGATCTTCTCATTCTTAGACATGCCCTTGGGTTTGGGCTTGCGCTCGCGTTCTTCATCTTCGTAGTAGGGGCTGGAATGACCTCGATGGGAACGGCGGTCATGGTCGCGGTCGCGAGCATCGTATCCTCGGCGATACTCATATTCTTCTTCGTAGTAGTTTGGGCCGGCGGATCGGGCCCGGCGAATATCACGGGTACCAGGAGGGGGAAATTCTCGTCTGACCTCTTCTATCGATAGGTCGCTGTCCTCGCGACCGCGAGGAACGATCTCCCGATGAGTTTTTGAGTTAAAGGAATCTCGAGGATCGAGATAACGGGGGTCTTCTCGACGCTCCTCTCGCACATAGCGGCGAGAGTAATCCCGATCGTACGGGTCGTAGTTTGACATGAGGATGTTGTGACGTGTATGTCACTGCTACGATATGCAGTGGTGTAATAGTTGGCGTTGGTTTATACTTGAAAAAGTGGCTTTATAGTGATGATGAGCGATGTTGTTATAATACCGAGTTGACGGGTTCTGTCGATGTAAAGAGGAAAAGGACGAGGATGTGATGGGAGGGACGAGTCAATGAAAAGCAGCGAGAGGAATCCAGCCACAACCCAGCCAAGCAAAAACAGGGTCCTTTGATACTGCAACAAGGGGGGGAAGTACCTACATAGTAGGTACCTTAGGTAGCTAGTACGCAGTACCTAGGATTGATGAAGTGGGTTATTATGAGTCTTGTCGACAGGTGTAGAGTGCTAATAGTGGGCAGCGCTGAACCTGTTTAATGTTGGTTGAGTGGATGGGACGGGACGGGATGGGCATCAATAGGACACGGAAGGCAGCAACAGAAACCATGTCTTCCCTGCTGACTTGTGATAGACCTTTGATGGGATTCGGAGACAGTCGTGGTTAGACTAGGCCGTTCAGTAGCTTGGGGTTCGTGTTAAGTTTTACTATAAGGATAAGGCTGTTCTGCTTAACAAGACTCTCCTCGTGGCTTTCGAACCGTACAAGCGGGGCGAAATAAACGACGTAATGAGGAGGGGTATACCTCAAGTCGGACGCACAACGCTGACGCTATTCGACAGGGGTCACGGCCTTGTAAGGCCCACTAGAAGCTCTTGGGCGCGCTGGGCGCTGGAGCAGCGGCATTTGATACCCAGCTGGGCACCGGCTGGGCGCCCACAGCACAGCCTGGCATCGTTCTTAGGTTTGCCTTGCGCCACAGTTATCATGCAATTATTTCCACTTTGCAACGTCTCAACGCCCGGCAACACCGAGGACGAGACAACGTATATTCGATTGAAACAACAAATCCGGAGATAAAATCGAAGCCGGCTCTTTTCTGCTTCTTTGCAGGAGTCAATGTTAGTCTTTGGCCAGGTCGATGAGCGCGCCCCGTGTCTTCCTTCATCCCTGGGCCAAGCTTGTCGGTTCGACGGAGCCCCCATAGGCATTGTTCAGAGTGAGGCTCTCTGACAAAGATTCTGACCTTGGTAATTGGCTCTCGGAACTAGGATATACCATCCCCAGATCTCACTTCAAGCAGCAAGGATCGTCTCCATCTTTGTGAAGTGAGACTCAAAAGTCGTTCCTCGAAGGGTTACCCTAGGTTCGTGCTACCTCGAAAACCTGCACATTGGATGCGGTGCTTGTCCTCGAACCCACTTCGCCACTTTGATGAGTTGTTCTTTTCTAGAAACTCTTGTCACCTTGTGAAACTTGGGCTAAAATCAACGGCTGAGCGTAAGACAAGCCGGGCGGGAGTTTAGACCAGCCAATCGCCGCTTTTCTTTCAGCCCATCTTGTGTCTCTATTTAACTTTGACTTTTGACTTGACGTGACACTTTAGACACAACATGTGACGCAACAGACGATACTAGGATGCCCGCTGATGAGAGTTCATGACCAGCTTAGCCGTGTCCTTGTTGCATCAGCCGCAGCACATCAACTGCTAATAATGCCTGCATGCATCAGATTTATCAAAAACCATCACCTGGTCCAGATTTCAATAGTTGTCAAGGGTGCACACTGTTGAAGACCTGTCTGTTACGAATGGCGTCCTTATTACTGTATACAAACCGTGTTGGGCCCTGTAAACTCGACCTGATAGGCCAGGCCGTTTGAACAACACGCTTTTGCAATTCAGCGTTATCGGCCACTGCAGATGACTCGGCATTTGGTTAATAATATCAGATCTGCCTGACTGTGTTTCATATGTCCGTACCAAGACCCCCAAGGATGAACAAAGCGAAGTCCAAAACTTATCATCTTACATAGATCAGAACAAAACCATTGCACCCTTCTGTGATGGACCCACAACTCCTAATAGTTGAAAGAAAACATATCATGCCGCTTTTGGTATCTCCATTTTGGACCATTCGTAATATACAAATTCCGCAGGTCAGAATGCCGTTTAAATTCTCTCCTTCTTATACATCCTCGGAGCGCTTGCTCTGTGCTGGCTCATCCATATCACCTGCGTGCTGAGTCTCTTCAGCTTCAACACCATAGTCAGTAGGGTCAGCTTCCTCGTCCATCTTCTCCATTTGATCAGGGTCGACAAGTGCATACTTTCTCTTTCTCTGGACACGAGCACCGTCCCAGAAGAAAACAAACGGGAACAATGCCAGAAGAGTCGCAACTCCGCCGATGAGGCAACCTCCACCACCTACACCAAAAGCAGTGAACATCTGGGTCGTAAATAGAGGAGCGGCAGCACTGCGAGCCGACCGAGAAACGGTGTTGGCAGCGATGACGGAAGCTGCGTATTTGGCGTATGTTTCAGTAAGATAGTTGATTATGGCAACGTAGACGAGCATCAGAGCGGCAGAGAGGAAAGTGCCCGCAAGAGTCGGGACAACCCAAGGGACAGCGCTGTCCTGTGTTAGCTACTGCTGCTTGTGTAGAGACATGGAAAGTTGAGGACTCACTTGTAATTAGCAGACCATGCGAGCGAGAACATGGTGATAGGGAACGCAACACCTCCAAACATAGCCATGAGAAGCCGATCCTCGGGCAGTAGCGTCTTTCCAGCCGCACCCTTGCTTCGGCGTCGCTCACTGTCAACGAAGACAACGATGGCTCCAAGAACAGCCCCAACGACCTGGCCGAGGAGAGGGAGTTGCGAAACACCAGCATTCCAGCCCCTCATGTCTCTGAATACAATAGTTCAGATGCTGAAGAGCATGAACTGACGAGTGAATACTGTGCAAGTGTAGATAGAGCAGAGGAGTGAGATCAAGTCGAACATGAGGATCCAAGGTCGCGTGAGGGCCAGCTTATAGACATGGGCGAGTGAAGGTTTATCTTCTTCTCCCTCCATTATGGCCTTTTCATAGCCAGCAATTCCAGAGATACGGGCACGTTTTGCCTTTTCCGCCAGAATAGTCGGCGTATGCGTCTCGGGGATCAAGAACATAAGAAGTACCGTCAAAGCTCCGAGCCATAGAACGGAGTGCATGCCCCATCGCCAGTTCTTCTTGAGCTGAACGAAACCGGACACCACCGGCCCGAGCGATGGGCCAACCCAGGAAGCCAAGCTGAAGATTCCCGTAGCGTTACCTCGCTCAATAGGGTCCCAGAGGTCGACCAAAACGCCCGGGGTGATGCTTAGCGGTGCACAGATAAAGACACCAGCCAAGAATCACCCAACTAGTAGTGATCCAAAGTTTGTAGGGAAAGCGCAGAGAAGATTAAAGGCCATATAGGCAAGAAAATTGATATAAAAGATCCACCGACGACCATAAAACTCAGAAAGAGGCGCAAAGATAAAAGGCCCTGCGCAGAACCCGAGCAAAAACATCGTAGTTGTCAAGCTCGCAGCAACCTCTGATACACCAAACTCTTCCACAACAGAGTCGATGCTGCCAGAAAATATGCTTGATGCAAAGTTCCCGTTCATTGCGAGAACTACTGCGATACAGCTGATAGCCCATCGTCGCTTGAGGGACCAGTTTCGTGGGTTCTCAAGATCGTCGGGCGAGAAGTCGACATAGCCTTCTTCGTTCAGATAAGGAGCTTCATGTTTTCCGGTGACAACTTCAGGCTTCAATGCTACGTAGGAGAGGACTCTCTCCACTTGAGAGGCCATCTCGTGGCCTTGATGCTCTTGTAGGTGGTTGGAAAGTGATGAGGTTGGAGAGTGTAGCTAAAATGATATACACCTGAGCTGGTAACCATAGGTAGAGAGCTTGGGCACATGCTTTATTTGTATGTTCTCAAACTCTATGCCTTATTCAAGCATCATGATGGAAAACTCTGTTTCACAATGTGCGTCCTCAAGGAGAAGAATCTCCTCCACAGTGGCCTTGGTTGAGTTAAGTTGACGTCAAGTTCTCCAGATGAAGGTATACCAACCACAGGCACCAAGCCTTCTTCCTCAGGCCAACCTGAGGTCAGCTCCGAATCTGATTTCAGACTCCATGTCGCCGCTGATTTTCCCATCTCTATTTCCCTCCGGACCGATATTGTATCAGAGCTGAATCCTCGCCCCCTCAGCTTTTTGGTGTCCCCGGACCCACAAGTAGTGTACATCAGGCTCGTGAAATGACTGCAACTCGACAAGTTTTGCAGTTAGGGAGACGGGGAAAGTTTATGAACCACTCACAATGGTCATGTCAGGACCATACAGCAGTCCCAAAGATGATTTCCATGGCCATGATAACGTGGGGAAGCTGAACATTTCCAACATGGCAGTGCGACAAAGCATTGAAATTCAACCTTGCATGTAGATCACTTATTTACCTAATATGTCAATATCCTAGGCTGTTCCCACGTGGAATATGTCACAGCATTCGGGTTCAATGACGAATCAGGCGGCTTATATTGAGATTCAGAGCAGAATTTGGAAGCTTCTCTGCATGAGGATGCAGTTTGGTGGCTACAAGGTGGAGATTCTTTAGCCATCACTTACACGAACAGGGGCAAGAAACTATCTCATCGTACGTTTAGGTTGCTCACTGTCAATTCATTCGATGGTGATCTGTTTTCATTTCCCCTCCTCTCCCCTGATTAGCTGTGGTCAGGGATTTCATTCAGCGCATGGCAAAGTATCCATGGAAGTCTTCTTTATTGCTGGTCAATTAATCCAATGTCTTTTGCCTCACCCCAGTACCTATCCAAAGTAAGGTACTTTGTACTTACACAGTTTTCGCTTTCAATGTGCTACATCTCCGCAAACTTAGTCACCAGGCCGGGTTTCCGTCATGCGGCTCATCCTTGAAAAGGCCTCGATTTGTGAGATCTTCCCCAGAATTCACGATGGCTTAACTCGCTGGGCAATAATATCTGATGATATCTTGTGGTGGGAGCTAGATCGAAATGTAATTAACATCTATGATATCATATCCTCATGACAAAAGTCCCCAGTATCAGCCGTGTGCAATTTAGCTACCCTAATGTTAATAGATAACCCCTCAACCCCGCCAATATGATGAACTATCTTGTCATGATAACTAATATGGTCCTTGTGAATGAATGAAAGGACAAGGGCAGAGAAAGTGTCCATGCTAATGCAGTAAGAACTCGCATACATTGCAATAAGCCGTTGCGCTTCCTATATCAGATAATATTCTCCAAACTGTCCCAACCCTATTGTATGCCCATGGAAGCTCACCAATGAACTGCCATAATCCCCTACCTACAATGGGCAGCAGTAGTATAACAGCATCCGGTAGATTTTAAGACCAGCGGAAGCCTTATGTTTCTCGACATGATTTTTTTCTTTCTTTAATAATGAAACTATTGTACAACTTTTGAAACTAGAATAAAAAACTCCGTATTTTTAGCAAAGCTTGGAGAGTCCTCTCTAACATCAGAATCCATGAGTAAAATCAGAACCAAGTCCAAATCGAAACCATCCTTGAACCCCTTTCATATGCAGTCGAGAAAAAAAAAGATGCTGCAGTTCAGCTAAATGTCACCGTACGCCCATATGCTTTTCCACCCATGCCTTTTTCTTCCATCCGGTATGACGATAATCCTTTTAATATGCCGTCGTAATCGACCACCTCGTGAACACCCAGCGTAGCGGGTATAGCAATCATCCAGCGACACTTGCCGTTCGCCTGTGATCTGCCACTACTACTGTCCAGCACCAGCCGAACTCCCTCGCATGTAACGCTGAGGTTCTGGCGCACACCTTTCCAACTTGTAGCGGGCCTTGGCATTTCACAAAACCATCCTTGGAATACGCCCCAACAGAAACCAATACATCAGGCTATTAAGCCAACCTTCATTCCGAATTTTGCTCTCCAATGGTTACTGGCTTTTCATTATAGCCTCGTACACCAGGGTATCGACTATCTGTGGCTCGTGTACGTCGTTCTCTTCCTCCGAGCAATTCTGATAGGAGGAGGCTTTAGGTATAGACCTCTTGTCGCCCGGATGATGCACTTATAGCACTATAACGTACAACGCAAGTTAATATCAAGAACCAACCACCCGTTTGCTGTCTGGCCCAGAACAGTGGAGTACTATGTATGAACCCTTGAGGCATCCATACAGCCTGCATCACTGAAGACCTATGAACAAACGGGATCACAATCGTAACACGCTTTAGTTCATGGCGAATATGAAGCCAGCTCCGGGCCACAGCATGAAAATCATAAACACTTATAAATCTGGGACGCGTCATTCGTATCGACCCAGATCGGAGAAGAAGAAAGAAAAAAAGAGAGACAACTCTCATATATGCCACTTTTCAAGCATGAAAATGATAGGAGCCTAGCATCTCTGCCACAGCCAGTACTCCATTTCGCGGGAGGGGGGCCTACAATTGGGTTGTGTAAGCCTCCCCAATATGCACACCGTTGGTAAGCGGCGCAGTTTGTTCAGCATGACCATTGGTCAAAGCTTCAACGCTGGCGACTTGGACCTCACCCTGAGAGCCAACAAGGGGAATTGTCCCGGAGGGTGAGAAGTCGGGAACAGCCGCAGAAAGCTGGGTGTTGCCATTTGGAACAACCCCATTTGCGTCATGCGGTGCAAATTGTTGGAGAGTAGGACCATGAGGATAAGCATGTGCACTATATGGCATAGCAGCGATGTCGTCAAATTGGCCATTAGGGAAATGGTAGTGTCTGTTCTTGAAAGTGACGCTTGCAGGGCCACCATTGCGGGCCAGTTCATCTCGATTTTCCATAGAATAAACGAAATGCTCCCAATTGTGTCGCCGACGTAGTCGCTCACACTCATCGTCGCCAACCACGTAGTCGACTTCAGTCGAATCCTCACAAGCAGCACGGATGATGTTCATATCCACAGTCAGCTGCTTGATGCGCGAGAACGCACTAATGAAGTGGAGAGGGACGAATCCCTGGGAATCCATGCGCTGTCGAAGGTATTCGTCTTTGCAAAGGTTCTCGATGGAGAAATAATATTCGATTTGAGTCTTGATCGTGAGTACGAGCAAGTTATCAAATGGAAGGGAGTGGAAAGGAACTGCACCAATAGGCGCTGCCATGGAGTAATCGTAAGGCGAATATTGAGCTTGCACAACAGGCATACGAGATCCGCCGTTTGGCACTGATACACGATGGAAGTTGTTAGCCCCATTGCGGCCACGGCCTCGCTGGGAAGGAGGCGTAAACATGCCACCATGACCACCCTGTCGCAATGGGGGACTGTAGCCCTGAGATCTGACAGCGTTGGCGCCTTGGCCATGGAACCCGGATGCAGAAATAGCATGCTGAGATTGTGAATGGCCGTGATGGGCACCTCGTCCTCGATAATTGCCTCGACCTCTCTCACTGCGGCCATCATGCCGGTCTCGAGTTTGAGAAATCTCCTATTCCAAAAGCAATCAGTATACGTCTCACACGATAAATGCACTTGCGCAACCTCAAGATAACTGTGCTCTACAAGGGGCATCGTATTACTCACCGAAGGCTGGGTAGGCGTATCTTTGGCCTTCTCGGAGCCAGTGCTGGCAGGAGTCTTTTTCTGGCCGTTAACACTATCCGCTACTCCGCGTTTAACGGTTGCCATTTGTGATGCGGCATTGTTGGTGTTGTCTTTGGGCTTAGTATCGTTGGTCTTATTGGCAGGTCCGGTAGAAGCGGTTTTGTCCGCTACACCGTTGGCTGTGCCTCGAGGAGCGGCATCTCGGTTACCACGAGCACCACCCCGTGGCTTAGAGCTACGCATTTGAGGAAGCTGGGTTTCAAAGTTGACTGTGGGGACATAGTCCATAGCCACCCATTTCTGTCGGGGCTTTGACGCGCTGCCATCTTCCTGACTGTCCTTATCAGAGCGGTCTGATTTTTCGGGTGTCTTGTCTGCGACCTTCTTCTTGCTGTCCTCCTTAATAGCTGTGATTGCAGTTTCAGGAGTTGGCCAAGCTGTAGAATCCTCGACAGATGGAGGAACCTCGTTCTTGCCATCCTTCTCCTGTATCCGCGACCCCCGGGGGCCATGGCGCTCTGGCCGCACAGTATTGGCCGGCTTTTGCTGAGTCTTGATGCCGTTCGTATATGGTGTAGTAGTAGATTCCTCAGTCTTCCTCTCATCCCTCTGAGATGAAGTGCCATTCACTGTAGCTTCCGCCGGTGTGGGAGCAGGTTTGACAGACTTGGCCTGCTGCGCCTCCTTTCGCTTATGCCAGATGTTGACGCTCGGGATAGGTGCTTCTGAGAGCTCGACCTTGGGGGCCTCAGGGGCCACCTCCTGCTCCTTTTCTGTCACCTGATCGCTGGGTTGCTTCTCAGAATTCTTACCCTTCTTATTTCGCCTAGCCTTTCGGGAGTCCTGCTCGTCGACAGACCGGGCAGTAGTGCTTGATGACCCCGGTGTCTTCTCGTTCCGTCGCCAGGGGCGCTCTAGCCTTCCAGAATCATCCTCGCGCCTCGAGTCTGTTCGTCTGCTTTGTGTCGACTCGGAGCGGGTATCGCTCTCGGATCCAGGTACACTCTCGAGGCCTTGCTTTTCGGAGAAGGCAGCGCGATGCTCCGTGGTCTCAGGAGCTTCAGAGTTGGCCTGCTCAGTAGCAGTAGCAGTAGCAGTAGCAGTAGTAGTCGACTTCACGTCGGTTGCGGGAGCCGGAACATCATCATCGGCAATGGATGCTTGCGCGTCCTGGGAAGGAGTAGCAGCATCGGCGACAGCGGTAGGATTTGAAGCAGGGGTAGTGCCTTGACCCTTCGCAGCTTGTGCGTAGGAAAAAGTTGATTGAGCGGCCATTTCGTTGGACTCAACGATGGCTGATGGACTCATTTCAGGTTGAGCCTCGTATGACAGGCTTTGCCGTCTTAAACTGGTAGGATATTCTGAGCTGAAGGTACCGAAATTACCTTGGTCGCTATAAAAGGGAAAATCAATGTATTGCTCGGGGATCGAAAACTCCTGGATGTCTCTCAACCCCTTCCACGCAAGGAGAGAGGCAAAGCACCTACGTGCGATACAGTGACGATTTGTGGACCTCTAAATAATGAGGGCACAGGGATATAAGATTCTCGGACAACGAGTCGAAATTCGGGGGTGCGTATCGAGTACGAGGGTATAAAACCGAGAGTCAGGTGTCCGTTGAGCCGAGGTCTTCAGGCCAAAATGGACAACCAGTAAACCGGTTGGATTGTGGGCGAATGCTGGGCTTGAGCCGTGACAGGTGGTTCTGATGGAAAGAGGGAAATATTTAACAATGTCGTAGAGGCGTTTATTGAATCGAAAAATGGCAGCCTAGGGCAGTAGGCGACTGACTTTCGACGAAGGGAGGCAACAGGGAAAAAAAAGGTAAGGTAATTTCGAGGCAGTAAACCCAAAAATGCTTATGCTACTGTCCTGCTTTGCCTGCTCTCGTAAATAGGAAACAAGAGCGTGTGGGACAAGAAAGACGTGTCGATTGAATGAACTCGTAGCCTAGAATCAGAATCAGAACCAGACTCAGAACCGAGGCCGGTGTATTTGCTTGTTACGTTGCTTCGTCACGAGGGTATCGGGAGAAAACGCAGAAGGCCAGGCGGCGGGGTGGTTAGGATGGATGCAGAAGTGATTCCAAAGAATAAGTAGGGAAGAAGGAGGAGGGAGGAGGGGGAGAAGGATGAGGTAAAGAGAGGTGGTATTCGTAAACCAATACAAACTGATCTTCAGCGGCAACTCTTTTCTAAATTGAGTAGGCGAGAGAAGTTGTGGTTTATAGAAAGAGGGCACACGGATACCAGGGAATGAGAAAAAGAAGGCCGGAGGTTATTTTTTGCGTTGTGTGAATAATAAATTTTTTTTCCTGCGCTTCCTTCCCCTCTCTGATCCGCAGGCGGGAGGTACCACAGAAATATACCGCGACTAAGTGATTTAGAAGGTACCGCTGCGCCGAGCGGGAGTCCTTGGGAGATGAACTGAGAAACGGGTCGGGTTGGAAGGATGGAGGGACATTCTTTTCCGCTCTGGGTTTTTTTCTTTTCTTTCCTACCTGACGCGAGATGCCCATGAACAGATAAAGCGATATTCATATTCTTTATCGTTATTCCTCTCTTCTTTCATTTTGGCTTATTTATTTCTACAATACTGTATTTACTTGACACTAACAGTAGTTTGGTTATTAAATACCGAATACGGTGCCGTAACATGCAATCGCATTTTTTCTATGATTTGCATGTTTGTCATTGACTGATTGAGATGCATGGTAGTAGGACTTACATCACCGATGTGCTCAATCAGCGAATGCATTGTTTAAGTGACCCAATTCAGCGACGGGGTGCTGCATATCCACCGAGTAACAATACCTGGAGTGCCACTGTATCGCTGACTCGAGCATTATGGATAAAAGTCCTGCAGCCGACGACACTGAACATCATACCAATCTGCCTCGGGTTCATCTTTCAGTGGGATTCAGGGCAAGGCTTCTTCTTCTCGTTTGCGCTCCACTCTGGATGCACCTCACTGCCAGAAGCCGCCGTCATCCATGGATGTCATGGCACCCGAGACCCCGACGAGCCCTGCAAACAAGGGCATGATAGAGTAACTACTTCAACTGGAGCCGGGTGCCCGTGATAGGTGGAGTTGCGCGAATATAAATCGGCTTTCATGAAGTACCTTTGTCGTTACCTTTATTGTTGTTACTGTACTCCGTACCCATGTGATTATTTACCGTTTCGCTTTACGAAGTTTGCCCTGTTGAACATGTTTTGGCCATCTTGTACCGGCTGCGTAGGTACACAGTGAGCTGGCCGTGCTATGTACAATGTGTAGAACTTTGCAATTACCCCAAGCATACCAGATACATCCATGTCTCTGCAGGTCTCTTTGTCCAAGAAAGCCTGGTCTGCGTGGGTAATCCGGAGGTCAGTCATTACATTACATACATGCACACTTGGAACTAGTAAGAATCTTGGGTTTTATAAAGGGCAGTTGACCGGGTCGAGTGTATGACATTCAATGAATCTCTCAGAGCTCACGTAGGAAGCCAGACTTTATTTTAATTTGTATTAACAAAAGTCATAAAACAGATCGCTGAGACTACGGTAACAGGCTATAATAGATATTACCCAACTTTTGGATACACATCAATCAGGTCGCGTTCGATCCACGAGCACGCCAAGAAGCAGATCGGCAGGTTCTTAACAGGAAGAGCAAATATATGATAATCCGCATACGTCTCGAAAGACCACCCATTCGGATGTTTGCACAAAGGGTAACAAGGTATCTATCTATTGGTCATGAATCTTCAGTTTCGAACAATCGTTAGGCAGTTCAATACTAAATCGAGAGATACAAGTCGCAAATAGTTCATGTGCCAATTGGCTTTCCATCTTATACATACTGGTACCTAGGTAGTCTGGTGCAATTTTCTCTCCATTATAATTTTACTTTCATAATGCAAAATCCTGGAGCTAGGTAAGGCCACTATAATATACGTCATTGCATTTGTAAAGCTGCCTACCTTAATACTTAGGTGCCTACCTGATTAAGGTTAATTTCCTGTTGATTTTAGAAGAACTTCTTTCAGATCTAACACAGTTATATTCTAAACAACTGTTTAGCTATATGGCTACCTAATTTGTCAACTCTAATAAGTGTTTATTTCTTTTAGACACCCAGATGGCTGCGAGATCTTCCCTGATTTCATTACAAACCGAATATGGGTTTGCTCATTGGATACAGCACCTGATAACTTGCCCGTTTGGGTAACGCTTACCTAATCACTAAAAATCACATTGAAATCGCCTGATACGCGTACGAGATACTAAGGCACTGTAGGTAAGTACCTACTAACCTAAGTAAGGTACCCAGCTTAGTGGTCAAGGACTTGGTTATATGGAAAAATAGAGGTTGAGACCCCTGTGAGGACACAAAGGGGGTTCACTGCGTCAACCGATGACTGCAGTACTTTGGCTGGGCATATACTACAGCAAGACTCGGACTTGATGATAAGCATATATAATGACAAAGATTATACATAGGTATTTGCTTTTATCCTAAATTGACAGCTGTTCTCGTAAAACCATTCCACTGTTGCCTGGATCCATGATGCCATGGTCAATTTGCTGCTAATGTTACACAAGACAGACAGTTGATGTACATGAGGACTTGCATCCTTAGAGCCTGAGAACATCGTGAAACGCGTTGAGCACAAGAGTCGTAGTGCATGTAGTCAAGGGACCTTTCTAGCCAGTCATCCATGCTGTTGCTTGCCTTGCACCAAACGATGTGGCAAAGCGCAGTCCAGTAGATCCCATGGGGAAATAACTGATCAAGTACCAGAGCAGGCAGGCAAGTTGAACGAGAGCGGAGAATAAGGTGAGAATTGTGCTGTGAAGCTTCCGGTATGTTAATAAAGTCTTCAGCCCATCGCAAGCTAGATCTCACCTTCAAGGCAAACACCAGGGTCAAAGTGATAGAGCCGAAATACGCAGCAGTAAACGGCAGTCGGGGAGTCGAAAGAAGGTGATAAACGTAGTTCATGGGGCCCATTACCGCAGCGAAGGAGGCCAGGAACATTAGTGATCCAACCGACCATCTGCATAGCCACACATTAGTTTCCAAATGGGATTTTGAAGTTCACCATGTCGAATCTACGACATCATATCATGGGGAAAACTAGTCACAATCAAGACGGTCTCGCAGTAGTGAGGCCGCGTGACATAGGTCGACAAGCGATATAGGATGAAGAGGGAAGACCGAAAGGGGTGTGCATGGATTTCTGACTTACAATATGACAAACTTGCGTGGTTTCAGAGAGAGGACGGGGAATAGAGTGAAGCAGATGACGAAACATGCCACAGCAGCGAGGTTACAAGCACCAAAGATCAACAAGCGATCCCATCGGCTAACTGCCAGTTGGGTTAGTGTCATCTAACCACGAGGCATGTCATCCGCATCACATGCATAGCTCAAGGCATGGCTCAGATGCAATGCACATGTCCCGCTGCAGGGGTGCTGGAAGACGATAGGTAAAGAACATCCGGGGTTGACTCACGAACAAACCAGCCTTCCTCTTCTTCACGTCGACTGGGCGCAGGGAGAGGTGCACCGGAACTCTCGGTGGTTGGCAGACGGACGTAACCGCTGCCTCCTTGGAAGGGATTTAAACTCTGAAGAGAGGAGAGTAACCCGCTTTGCTGAGAAGTATTGACTGGTTCATCGCGGCGACTCCAACCGAGGGAGTTTATTGAGTCTCTGAAGGAGGAAGAGGCCATGGCGACAGGGGGACCAGAGGGGCGGAAACGTAAGGGACAGGTTCAGCGATCGCGGGACAGGGACGGAGCGGCTAGGTCGATCGTGCGGCGCAGGTTCAGGTTCAGGATGAGATTCAGATTCGGGCTGGAGGTCGAGCTCGTAGGTGTGATGGAGGGTGGGATGGGCTTGACGCAAGACGGGCGACAAAGGCGGCCTCGTATCAAACTAATAATATAACTTGGAACAGCGATGTCCACTTCCTTGGAAAGTCTGGCATCGTGGTTGATGTGGTCAGTCGATGAGTACTCATGATATAGAGGCAGAGCCTTAGTTAACAAGGCGAGCAAAGCTGGCCGCCTACCGCGATTTGTCGCCTACAGAGCTTAGACCTGTCGTTGACGACGTTGCTTTACGCAAGGTGGCAGTACCTTCGATAGGCACGAAGGACTACGAGTCCTCTGGGGCTTAGGCTGGAGCGTTGGGGTCAAGGGGGTTACAGGCGACCGCGCGTACCGCTCGAAAATGGCGGAGGTGGTAGCGATAAGAGCAACGGTAGATAGATGCGTGGCAAAATCCGACGCGAGTGTTTTGCGCGCGAAAGAGAAGAAAACGGGGACTATGGTCTATCTGGGCGTTTGGAGAGGAGTGAAGTTGGTCGTTGATAGTGGAGGGCGGCACTAAGCTGGGAAGTTGATGGTTGGGGTTGGGCGTGTGGTTCTTTCCTTGGATTGGATCCCATTGATTCCTGTAATGCCGTCCTCTCAGAAGCATTTGCTAAGCTTAGGCAGCGCAGGAGATTATATGATTGGCTGCGTGAGAGTGGAAACGAGCTTGGGGTAGGTCTGGTGCCAACTATGGCTCCCCCGTCTTCCTTGCACGGGCCGCCTTTGATTGATGGAAGCCTCAAGCGGGCACTTTTGGCGGGGACGGGAGGGATTATGCATGACACAGAAGCATATGGCCAAGGGTGGGAAGGCTTCAGAGTCGGAGCTCAGAGCTACTGTCTGGCTCTCTTTCGGGGCTGAGCTGAGCTTGGGGCCTTGCAGGACAGAGCTTGAGACGCACCTGGAGGCTTCAGAGATCTTGAGGCTGATCATAGCCTTTTGCCCATGGTAAAACGAGTCAACCATATATCGCACATCCACAGCCAGGTTCTCTTTCTGTGCATATGGCTTCAGAAGTTGAAACAAATCTACATACAGGGCAGGATCTAGGCGGGAGAGGAGCGGGTGGACGGATCGCTCCATGTTTACTGCTACTACTTAAAACTTGAGGAGCGGACCGTAGAGCGCCGGACACGATCCGTACCAGGGAAACTAAGACGAGAGATTGTGAGAGGAGTCTGACTGATACCATACCCTCCATGATGGCACCAAGTTTCTGCCGCACATGTAACAACACTGAACGTGAGTGGAAAACACTGCTAGAAACCTCTGCACTCTCATCTAGGTATACGACCGTCATCAGGCCGACGAGAGTCAAGTCCCCCGAAACACTCCGCTCTATGATTCTCAGGACGACCAACCGCTTCGAGATATTATGCGAAAATGATGGTGGGCTTCGAGCTGGGGCGCGTGGCCAGGGAGAGGGAAGAAGGATGGGAAAGTATCCAGCGCATGACCGAGCACAGAAGAAGATATTCGAGGGGGGGGAATCGATAGCATGTAGCAATTCCCGATGAGTCCCTAAAGTCCCGGACAGTAGGTTGGGCTTGGTGTCTTATATCCCGAGTCACGTTCAGCCTGGCGCCCACACACACACACAGTCGCATCCACACCCTCCCCTGTCTTTGCTATCTTGCATCAACTCTCGAGTGTAGACCGGACATAGCAGAAAATAGCGGCCACCATTACCGCCAACTTTCTGGATCCATAGCCAAGTCCAATTCCAGCTTACATACAACTATGTAGGGACCAGTGACCACGGCCTCCACGTTTGGTCCGAGATACATTATGTCAGGTGGGCGAGAGACGATAAGAGTTGTACATCTGACTTGACGGCTATGGCTAGTATTTTTAGCCTGTCCCTAGGAGTATAAATTAGGGGACCATGATGCCTTAGTCTCCGGTCAAGGATTGTCGATCTCATCTTGCAGCTGTGTTAGAAAGGTCCTTACTCTTTGGACTGGTCTTTCCAGTTATCAACAACATCTGGGACTTGATCTTACGGAGACGGACTTTGAAGGAGTAAGCACAGCCAGCCATAGGGGACGAAGAGAAGGACGAGCGAGAGTCGATATCAAGAGCAAGGCTAAGAACAGAACAAGAAGAGAAATCCACTTGATCATTCGAAACGCAGCTATCCGTTGAGTCTATTTGATCGGCGTCCATACCTACCACGTTCGTGAGAGTTACCACCACGAGAGACGGGAGACCCTTACATTGGTGCTTGGGCTTGTTCGTATCGGATCTTTATCGACTACTACTAACTCACTTACACCTACCAACCACCTCACCCCTTTGGATTATCGGCCACGGCTGAGTGTCGTCTTGTACTAGACCCTTGACCGACTTTATTGTCATATTGTACTTACACTTACGCCACCCTCTCTCCTAAGCCATCACCTGTCCCCCAGCTCTAGGACCCTCCAGCCCAAACTGGAAGCGCCATAAATACAACAAGACGTCAGACCGCTTGCCCTTGAACGTCACCGTCAATCGAGAACGGTCATCTTGGCTCAAGCTGGTCTTTTATGCACGGTATCCGGTCCTGCCGCCGTGTTTGCGCCATCCGCCGACTTTAGTATTTCACACCTATCTGGACAACAACAGATCTCGAAGTCTCGCTTACTTTGTCTGTGCGTTCGAATAAATTAGGACGTATCCCGAGACAAATAGCAAGGCCTTTTCAACCTTCAACACTTCAATAGTGAGAGTTGTGACTGCGAGTCTTGCTCCTTACCCTCAAACTTGAGCTTCAGCGTGGCCTCGCATCATCCCGAGGACGGATCTTGACATCTATCACATCACCGTACATTACGGACCTGAACCCTGCATTTCGGCGCCCCGCTGCTACTCACATCCACATCCTTCCATTTCCCGATTTGGACAACCTCCTCGACCACAGCTCAAGCAACACCAGCAACACTTCGAATACAATTCGGGTACTCTATCCTGCTTCGTCCGCTCGACTCGACTTGCCATATCATTGCTTCTCAAGATATTATTGCATCGCCTGCTCTGAGTCGTATTATCCACTTCGGCTATCGTACCGCATCGCATCCATATAAGTCGGCTGTGCAAGCTCAACAACACGGCTGCTTCCATGCCTTCTGCGCATTTGGGTGCCTTAACTATACTTGGTGAGTAGTATAATTCATTCTTCTTTTCTGTTCGGTTGCCTGAGCTGTACCTATGTATGTTCTTGTCTGGTTGTTCTGCCCAGACAAACCCCTACCAACCGCTTGGACTTTCGTGGAAGGACGACGCATCATAGCCTTATTACCTTTACCTACCTCCTACCTACCAACCTTAGTACCTAGCCCCCCTCCCAACGATCGTTGTATCTGTGTTATACAAGCTGTTTGCTCAGCTTTTAAACCTGATACGTTCCCCTTATTAGTATCGTTGTCAGAATTATTCCCAACGATCTCACCCGTTTGTTTCATTTCTCTTCTGAATATCTTGTTTCCCTCCCCATATCCCGTCTCGATTGAGGTGCGCCGAGCTACGAGGTACAAGTGACATACCGAAACCACCCGTGCCCCCCCTCTTCTGATTCGGGTGCCACACATCACATTTCGCGCTCTCATCTCCCAAAACCAAGACCTCCATCATCCTTCCCTCTAGCTACGACTCAGACAACCGTATTCCAAAACTACATTACTGACTGGTCATCTCACCATTCCAAGAACAGCCACTAAAACCCTGAATCTGAACAAACACTCTTCACCGCCTGGCTCAACTGGGTTTATCCTTATCCCTTCCAAGTCTGCAGCTTCATTTACGACTCAGACTCAGACAAAGAACCCCTCAACTGCTTCTCCGGCCGCCGTGCCCCCCGCGCCGACCATCTTACAGGACAGCATCTCCAGACTGCTACTAATAACACTGGGCTGGGGCTAGCACTGTACGTGCCAGACGATAAACTGGACCTTTTCGCCCGTGCGTTACAAAGTACTCTTGCCCAAGCGACCAAGCCCACTCTCTACTCTTTTGGCTTGCGGAGTACCTACACCCCCAGGGAGCGCCCCCAGCGCTTTAACCCTTTGTAGGTACCTGGACCTGGCCATAGCGAACGGACGCCTGGAGGTCCTGCACTCAGTGCCCGCCATTTCAACCCCCTCCAACCCCGAACGTCTCCCTCCGACCCTCCGACTCACGACATTCATCTTTCCCACAATACCTTATCTGGCTTCAACTCCATCAGGGATACTTTCTGCTGCGGCGCTTAAATCACCACTCACCTCGCACTCGCTATTCATTTATGGACTGCAGACAGCGCACACCCTATATTCCCCAAATTTAACTGCAACACTCTGTCTGGTGAGTCAAAGAAATCCAAGCCTCAACCCCCGGCCATCCGCCCTCCTTGCTGTAACCTCCGCGGCGGTGGGCACCCCATATATGGATGCCCGCTTCCCATCGCCGAGCCGGTATTCTTGACTTTGCATTTCCCCCGCTTTGTGTTCGGCGCTGTCCTGACTTTGCTGACTCGAGCCCTCAACAGGCCAGTTCAAGCTTGACTTTCGTGACTCAAACGTACCATCAACCTTAACCGAACTGTTGAACGCCCACAATATTCCGCCCACATCCCCTCTAGCTAGGGCAACAACATCCGAATCTTCAACCACGATACAATAACCTAGCCTCTATCATCCCCGTCACAATGGCCCAGCACGGCTTCAACCAATTTGGCAACGGCCACACCGGGGCTAGTATCGACCCGAACGATCTCGCCATGTCAGGTGGTTATTCTCCTTCATTCAACAACTTCAACTCGAACTCTGGAAACGGCACAAACGGATTCACAAACAGTTCCGCTATGTTCGATGATGACGAGCTTTTGGATGGTCTGAATGCACCTCCTGTTACCCAGTCCGGAATCTCGGGTCAAGGCCAGGACTTTTCAGGACTAAGTATGGGTGGCTTCTCTCAGAATGCATTCCCTCATCGCAACTCGGGTCTGCAAATCGATCAGTCACACATGAACGGGTACTCCAGCACCCCTGATGGAGATCCCATTCAGAGCCCCTTCAATACTGGTTTCAACACCCAGTACCGACAAATGCAAGGCCAGTCACTCGGAACCTCTTTACATTCACCCTTGTCCTACAACGAGTCTCCATTAGCTGGTGCCATGAATGCCGATAGCAACGATCCTAATTTCCTCAACGCTAAAGCCAGAGCCAGAATGTCCCAGCAGATGCAGCGGAAGACATCCAATAGTCGTAGCCCTATGTCACCTATGACTCCCAAAACCGCTACTCTTCATGGAATGACAATTGGATCACAGGAGTCTCCCGGTTTCGGCGGTCAAGCCATGAAGTCAGCCAATGGCCAGTGGCTCAACACCCCTGCTGGAAGCATCCCTGCATCTTACAATTCTGGGTACTCCTCTCCTATGCAGCCTGGCATGAATCAAATCAGTGAGGTTATGATGAAGGGTGGTACTTCGATGCCTGCAAAGCTTGGTGTCGCTTCAAACGCCGTCTCATCTCAGGAAATGAAGAGAAAACGGCGGCGAGAGTCTCACAACCTTGTTGAACGTCGTCGACGAGACAACATCAACGAAAGGATTCAGGATCTTAGCCGACTCGTCCCCACCCACCGTCTGGAGGATGAGAAGATCCGAAAACTTATCCAGAACGGGACACCTCTCTCTCCATCATTGACTGGAATCGCGAGCCCTCAAGCAACGTCTGGCCTCGCCGGACCAGGAGCTCGAAGAGCCACTGGAAACACTGCGGGTAATATTACGACAGGTCTTCCTATCGAGGACAAAGACAAGGGTCCCAATAAGGGCGATATCCTCAACGGCGCCGTCAGTTGGACGCGAGATCTCATGTGGATGCTCCACCTTAAACTTCAACAGCAGGAGGAGATGATGAACACTATCGCTGAACTGGGTGGGCACTTCCCCTTTGAGATGACAGAAGATGAGCGACGGATGCAGACCGAGCTCATGGACGCTATAACAAAGAGTGAGAACGGTACTTTCTCTTACTCGCGAACAGCTGGATCTGGTCTGCGAGTGCCTCACCACACCGATTATCGGGGCGACTCTTTGTCAGGCGGAGGAGGCAGCCTCGATCCCGTTGCTATCAGCCCGGATGACAACCTCGACTTAAACGACACCAACCAATTTTGGCATGATCCGGATGACAACAACAGTGGCCACACTTCAGTCAATTTCAAAGAAGAGGATGAATATGACATGGATCTTACGCAGTAACATGAGCATTTTTCTAGTCTACCTTATTCGGTCTTTTGGAGCATGTGTCCTCGAGCGCAGACCAGAACCACATTCGCTGGGTGTCCTCTTTTGCTTCCTTCAGGCGTTGGCGTTTCCGGTATGTGGTACTGGCATCACTCTCATCATTGCATGTCACTCTCCTCCTTGACCGAGCATTACAGTGCAGGGCAGTTTAAGGGGCGTGATCTCTCGGTGTTTTGGCATTCTCTCGGTGTTGTCTTTCTTTCTTTTCGTTTTGGGGTGCAGACAGACGGCTTGTGCCTAGCTGCATTATATAGGATTACAGGGGCATGTCCGAAATACTTCCTTGTGCTGAAGGTGTTAACACTTGCTGGGTTTGCTTCTCGGCTTTCTTTTTTCGAATGTGGCTGGTCGTTGGTGTTGATTTTCTTCTTCCTTTTTCATGTTACGATACCTCGGGTCAATTTATGCATTAAGTCTAGGAGACAGTCAATGAATGGATGCAAGGTCAAATCTCGAATGTATCTGGTTTAGGAAACTTCACTTCTCTCCACTCCTACTTTTCCTCCTTGCAGTCTAATACGCACGGTGCTTTCTTTGCCCAAGTTTTGGTAACGAGGCGAATGGAAGTAGATCCTTTACTGGTGGAGGAGAGCTCTGACTTTTTGTGCGTGCTGCAGTTTTGCAGTTTTGCAGTTTTTTTGTTGCTTTTTATTGCTTTTTATTGCCTAGATACCACAAGCGAGATACTTATCATTGTAATATTCCTATCCATGACCACACCTCAACATCTAGACACGAAAATCCGGTAGCTTGCTCCGGGAAACTTGGCCAGCTAGGTCACCAATGACGGGTGCAGAGCAAATACTCGCTCATAGCTGTCAGTGTGTTCCATACCAACTTCCGCTTCATATCCTCTTGTAAAGCGATGCGTTCCAAGGCACACCGGCCATCAAAATACTTGCACATAACCTGCCAACTGTTTGCTAATTTTTCGTCGTTGAAACGACGGGCGATGGCCGACAGGTAGCGTGATTCTTTGCCGGTGGCCTTTTTGGCATCGAGGATGATGTGAGGTGTCAAGCCTTGGAGATGCGGGTGGTCGTTTACAGAGGGGTGTGCCGTTGCGACTGGGGCAGGCTTACGGGCATGTGCAGTCGCCTTTTCAGCGGCGTCGCGCTGGGCTTTGGAGGCAATCCGCTCGAGACGGGCTTTCTCTGCGGCCTGCTCGGCAACGGTGGGAACGTGAGAGCCGTCAGTGCCGGAGTGACCTTCGGAAGACTCGGAGGTGCGTGGGGCCGAGGCAGACGTAGAGGTATCGTCTTTGGCCTCCTTTTCTTTGCTTTCACGCGCATCTGCATCTGCGGCGGCACGGAGCTCCTCAGCTTCCATCTCGTACTCGACCTCGTACATAATTTCAGGCCAGACGACGACGTAGGCAAATGTACAGAGTTGGGTCACCCAACCGCGACGCATGAGCCAGGAAAGCATAAGAAGATAGGTCGGGCGATGGGCTTTGCTAGGCGAAAACTGCTTGTATGGGCGGGGTGCTTGAGAGAGCTCAGCGAGAAAATTCGGGAGCGGTGGAGCTAGCGGGAATGCCCTCTGCCATTCTAAAGTGTCGAGAGGAAGACGGGATAAGTCACTATTGGGGGATAATATGTATTGATCCTTGGCGTGAAGGGGAGGGATAGCAATGGCACGACGCCAGAATATAAAATGTTGAGCATATTTTCGCACTTGACCCAGAGTCAAGATGTTGCTTTGACCAACTTGGTAGAATCTATAGACATGTTGAGCTAAGTGAAGGGCCGGCATCAGATGTAGTGAGTCACATACGATTGTGTTGGCTTTGACAGCCGTACAAACTCAACCATTGAGGCTGTAGTTGGGTCTGGGTCAGCTTGGAGCTCGGCGATGATTTTCTTTTCATCATCAGTGAGCAGTAGAGCAAAGTTGCGATCAAGGAAGCCAGGCTCCTCGAGGGCATCTTGACTGATGAAAGTATTCGCGGTCGTGAGCCAAAGGCCACGCTGGGTTCCCTCTTCGCCCTGAGGGAGGTCATCGATGTAGAAAGGAATAGGAATCTGGACCGATGGTGTCAGAGAGCCAGCTGCAGTGTCGAGATGCAGAGCGGCGATCTTGTTTTGAGACACTGCCTCATATATATCGTGCATGGCAGCGGCCAGTGATGAGCTCTGAAGTATTTCTTTCCAAAGAAGACTCATTCGTTTCCCTGGTCAATGTTTAATTGTCAGTAACTTAATAAAGGCTTGAGTACAACATACGCTCCTCTCGCGCCTTATCTTTGGCGACAAGTATTCGTTTCGACTCTTTCCACACAAATTCGCTGTGTTGCTGGCTGTATTTGAAGGCCTTGCTGACCTTCTTTACAATGTGGTCGTAAATGGACTCAACGACATCCTTAACTTCGTTGCTGCTAGGGTTAAGGATGAAGACGAGGTTAAACATGGTCATGGAACTGCGTTTCTCGTCGTCCTTGTCCTTACCGTCTTCCTTCTTACCATCCTTTTCCTCTATAGATTGCTCAGGCACCTTTCCTGCGGATGGAGGATCGACCTCATGAGGCGCTGGTTGTTCTTCGTTGTACGCAGAGCGCTTATCAACGCGGGATGTCTTCTTCGGCTTCTTCCATCTGCCATTTTCGGGAACATGGATAGGATAAGATACACAATATAGTGGATCTAATGATAACTGAAAGAGTTTCTTGTGATAGGGGCGGGCGGGAGTTAGAATGCCTGCAAGATCGCGAGCAGGGAAGCCTGCAACACGTTCCCATGGAACAATCTGAGATCCTGACTCAGTAAAAGAGTGCTCGTCTGCGCTGCGTCCCTGCTTAGGGAGAGGTACGTTGTCAGCAACATCCGAGAAGCTCGGCTGCGACAGCCGTTCAAGAAGAATATCCTCAAGCTCGGCACCTGTGGAAGAACTTGACTTGGAATGAGGTTCAATGTTTGCGGGGTAGTGGAACACAAATGCTGGGCCATCGCGAGAGCGATTGACTACAAGAGCGACGGCGAGGAAATTGTCGCTAGTAACACTCGGCACAGCCATAGTGACGGGTTTTACATGATAAGACTGAGGGTAAAGTAGCTAATGGTTGTCACATGAGGCGGTTACGTTGTTGACCTGATGCAAGTCTTGAATGAGTAGTAGGTAGGCACCTACTCCGTATTTTAGGTGTGGTTTGTCGCGATGGAGTTTGTCCAATGAACTACCCCTCAGGTGCTTTGGAGAGATGAGCCTCATGAGCGCCACATTTTCGCAAATACCGTACATGTCCACCTAGGTTAGTGGGAGGAGGGCCACGCACAGGCATCAGGGATGAGTGAGGTACGAGGTGGGGGTTTCAAATGAGGCTCATGGCATACCCTAAGGTTAGTAGGTACCTAGGTACATTGGGTATGGACAATTCATATGCGGCGTCTAGGTTCTTTTTAGAAAGACGGAAGGAAAGGGATGGGAAGCGAATGAATAGCATCCATCCTTGGTTAGTGATCGAGCTGTTTCTTTGTGACAAGCGTCACCTTGCGTAAGAGAAGACCAATGAGGCCCTTTTGGATGGCGCCGTAAAGGGATCAAGCAACGTAAGGATCCATGATGTTTAGCGCATAATCCTGCCAGATTTTGACGAGTCGGTGTGCAGAATAGGCAATTGACAATAAAACAGGGTCCAAGAGAAAACTCGATGGTCTCGTTCATCTCGACCGCAATAAGCAGTGTCAATGTATCCAGACTCATGAAGCAACAAACTGTATTGCCTTGGATTGTGTCGTACTCCAATGAGAGGAGCAGTGTTATTCGCATATCAGCGGCGAGAAATTATTATGGTTTCCCGCTCAAAAGAAAAATAAGAAAAAGAAAAAGACCCAACGGGATTCCCAACACAATTTACTGCTCATTTCCCTTTCACTTATTCTCATCTCCTCTCCCTTTCCCCAATATCTACCGACCGGCTACATTATTGTTGGCTCTTTTCTTTCAAGCAGAAGCACTATTTTGGTGGATAGTCGAGTCAAGTTCAGTACCACAGGGCACGGAGGACAACACAATCACCTGAACATGTGATTCTGGGTCCAAGCAAGCCAACATTTTCCCCCTTTCCATCATACACTGCCACAGAAACTAACCTTTGAATAGCGGTCGAGGCTCGTCTTTTAGAAACTCTCGTTCTTTCTTGTAGCTTACTTCAGCCAAAGCATCTAATACCTAGTTCCTACATTATCACGCACTACCTACTTATTCATACCATTTATGAATTCACACTGAATCCCCATATTCCTTCCATTGAATTGCATCCATGCATCTAGGCTTCACATTCACATTCACATCCACTTACGAGTGACACGCGACAATCCTTCCCTCGTATCTAAAAAGTCCCAGGCTGCAGCGGAAAACGGCACTCCCTTCCTTTTCATAAGGTCTAGGCCGTCTCCCTGACTGGCCCACGCCCACAAAAGCAGCAGCCAGCACCAACACCGCTCTGTCCCGTCTGCCTTAGCTTTATTACTATTTCTACACGAGGTACCTAACCTTTGCCGGTTTCCGTTCGACTGGAAAGGTAACAGGTCGTGTGCTTTCCCTCCTATTTTATTATCTATCTCGCCCTCTGCTTGCATCACCACCGTATCCTGCTGCTTTCCCCTCCGTCATCACCACCATCTCATACTCCGTCCTCGCCGACCCTCCGCTTCCCGGCCGCCCCCCTCCTTAAGCCTCCGGTACCCCTTTCTCCACTGTCTTACGGTACGACCTGCCTACTACCACCGTCGCCGGCGCCGCTTTATCCTGGACCGCCCCCGGATCTACGCCCCTGAACCCCTAAAACAAATCTATCTGGCTGCTTGGGAATTTTTTTCTTCAACCCTCAACCTGATCTTTTCAGCCTTGATATTCGGACTCGCTTGTTCGCAAACAACTCCGGCAACTCTCCCACCCACATCTTGACATACCACTCCTAATTTTTCTGGCCCGCTGATCATTTGGACCCCGCCATCTCACTCCTCCCGTCTCCCCTCTCTCACCGTCCTCCCCGTCAGCGCATAACCCTCAGCTCCTTATTTTTCACTCATATCGCTGCGCTCGCGTGACCATGACAACATCACCAACCAACCTCGATTTTGGCCATGTGCCCTTCTTAGACTTGGCCTACGACAACAATGAATCACAGGACTCGGCTCGAAAACTCATCCTGACACTCATGCCAGACTGGGCGAGCCAAGACTCAAACGTTGAATTTGTGCGTTTCACTGATGGCATCACCAATACTCTGCTAAAAGCCGTCAATCACCGCCCTGGCATGTCCGAGCTTGATGTCGATCGGGATGCTATCCTACTCCGAGCCTACGGTCATGGAACTGCCGTTCTCATTGACCGTGAACGTGAGGCTGAGAACCATGAGCTGCTCATGAGATATGGTCTTGCTACTCAGTTGCTTGCCCGTTTCAAGAATGGCATGATGTACCGTTATATCCTGGGTAAACCTGCACGTGCCCAGGATCTTCGTGAACCTCTAATACTATCTGCCATCGCTCGTCGTCTTGCACACTGGCACGCAACTGTACCTTGCCTGCCGGACCCCAATCATAGTCGGGACGATAGGCATGTAAATGGCGAGGCCAAACTCAATGGACTTGCCAACGGTAACTCCGGCACCAATGTTGATAGCCGGACCAAGGGGAATACTAACGGTATTATGAACGAAAACAACAAGTCTCGCCAGGAACAGATTGATAATACTGCCCCTGGAAAAGCTCCGCCTAATATGTGGACAACCATGCAGAAATGGATCTTCGCCTTGCCAACTGATACGGACGCTCAGCGGCAGAGGCAAGCACTGCTGCAGGCAGAGTTGAAAGAGATGGTCCAAAAACTGAGTCAGCGGCCTGGCTTGGGCAAGAACGGGGTACGTTCATAAGCACACCGTTACCCGATGGAAAATATTAACATTGTTTGCAGCTTGTATTTGCGCACTGCGACCTGCTGTGTGCCAACGTTATCATCCACGAAGACGTCAAGGAGGCACCTACCGTCGACTTCATCGATTACGAGTATGCTACACCGTCGCCTGCGGCTTTTGACGTGGCAAACCACTTTGCAGAATGGGCAGGGTATGACTGTGACTACTCGGCTGTACCCAGACTGGATCAACGGCTTGCGTTTGTAAGGGAGTACATCAAATCTTACTTTTCTTTAACCAGCGAGGAAGTCGATGAAGAGGAGGAGGTTCGGAAACTCATGACCGAGGTCGATGCGTACCGAGGAGTGCCAGGATTCTACTGGGGCATCTGGTCCCAAATCCAAGCTGTCATTTCCAAGATTGACTTTGACTATGCTCAATATGCTGAACTGCGACTGAGTGAATACTGGGCATACAAGGGCGAGGAGGATGGCAGCCGAAAAGCTTCAGGTCAAGAAATGCCATTGAGGGAAATGACTTGGTGGCGCACCGAGTAGGTGAATCCACAGACATTCACCTGAGCATGGCATAGCGGCAATCGAAGCAGGGACTGAAGCAAGTGACATTATACTGTGTATTAATTGTCAATCAGTAAGCGAGAGCGAGATTTCCTCAGTGGCTACCGTGGGCGGGGAAACGATTAAAAACGCGTCGGAAATGGGAACGGACACAAAGGCAAAGGCTACAAGGAAGCCATTTTTGCACTTGTTTTTTCTAGATCCAGGTCTGGCTTCTCAGAACCGTCGGCTTTGTCGTTTCCGTTCTTGGCTTTTCCCAGACCCCCTCCTCCCACGTTCTCCGGATGCTCTCTACATGACGAGCAGCCAACCACCCTCGTCCATTCCTAGGGCTGGGCGCAATCCCATTTTATTGATTTGATTTTCTTCTTTTTCTTATCTTGTTTTATGTCATTGTCGCGTATTCTTGCAATGTCATGACCATTTAAAGAAAGCTCAACAGCGGACAGGATGGCATCATGGGATAAAGCCATTCAACATGAGCGATAGCTACTGCGACCAGAGGAGTAGACAGGTCACAAATGAGTTGTCTCGTCCGCATGCTTAGTTGCTGAATTGAACCTGCAGTAGATGGGTCCTTTTAATATAAATATGGATATTCTCACATACGATACCACACAAAGGACATCACCACATATCTACGAGAGAGAAGAACCAAGGCCCCTCAATGTGGTGCCTTATATTAATACTCGGCATCAAACACATGGTTTTATCCTGCTTTTCCTCGTTACCGAGACGTTTCGGCCTGGTCAATTTACTTGAATGTTATCACGCAGGCCGACAAGAAGGGGCGGGCATTGTCCAACCACATGCATCTACACTCTCATAGGCCAGAACCCGAGGGACAGCAGCATCGCCAGAAGCAGCATCTTGCGTTCATCACACCCGCTTAGCCAACCGGGGAGATGTCCCAAGATGGCTAGAGAGGGCAGGCGGCTGTCTACAGTACATGTCTCGGTCGATGCAGGTAACAGCATCAAGGCACTTAATGACTAGATGATGTGGCGTATGGGACCAGCAGACGTGGCTGGCCTTGGAGATGAGAGATAAAGATGAGAACCATGAGATGCTTTGGAGCAAGGTAAGGTACGACGATGTAGCGTCACATCAAGCCTGGGGCAGGCTGGGGCATTTGAATGCATGCCGCTGAGCTGGGAACATGGTCTATGTAATACCTACCTGCCTACCAGGCTAGGGACCTCGATCCCAGATGATGAATATACTTGGGTAAATTATCACTACGCTTAGGGGAGTCTTTGATGAGTTTATTTTGGCACTCTCTGCCAAAGTCTGAACTTTTCTTAACCCCCCGGCCTCCAGCAGGGGTATCATTTAGTGACTTTTGCAAACTTGCCTGGTGGGGGGACGTTTTCTGATTTCGTACCTACCTTAGGTCCTTAGCATACGACATTCTGGCTGTTGGTTTTCCCTGAAATTGAGGTCATCGAGATGAAGAACGAAATTAAATGTAGACATTTGCTCCGTCGAGCGCCAGAAATGGGCTGTCTTCAAGAGCTTGATCATAATCCATGTTTGACTAAGGTAGGTCCACCTCGGGGGGGGGGGGGAACAAGGCCAGGTGCGGTAATAAGATAAGGTGCTGCAGGTATTTCTCCAGAAGCCCAGCTCGCAATTTAGGAATTAATTACCTCGATGGCCATGCCTCATGCTAAGGTAAATGTCGCATAAACTCAGACATGGGCTGCCTTTTTAGCCTCGAACACCAACGAGATGAAGGGTCGACCAGGGGTTATTTTCCAAAACGTGTGGCTTTGCAACGGACGGTTGAAGAAGCGGGGACGCTTGGGCGTTGCCCTGTGGCTTCTTTCCCTTTGCCCACCTTCCATTCTTTCCCTCATACATACTAACCTACTAGGTACCTACCTAAGCCAAGTACCTAAGTTAGGTAGATGCCCTGGTAGGTCAGATAAAAATCAAGAAACTTAAGCAGAGAATTACAGATAAGCGTGTCCTATTTTTTATCCGAACCGCCTGGACAGTAGTACCTAAAGAGATGGGTACCATGCATGACCTTAGGTAAGTGCCTGTCCGTACCTGTCTTTCGTGATTATTTCTCTTTGAACAAAGCTTTACTTTCAAAACAAAGTAGAAATAGGTATACAAAAACCAGAAGTGATTAAGAAGAATATTCTAAACAGTTCACCGTTTACAATAACCTCCAAAACCTTACATCCGACATAACTGAGGTATCAAGCAACCTACTCTTTATCCGTACCTAAACTTCTATTCCCAGATTTTCTTTTTTTCTACTCTGTTTCACCCATGCTTTCTGCTCACGTTCGATTGAATGTGCACTTGCGTTGCATGCGTGGCCGCTAAACACTAACATCCCTGCATCTGCCTAAGAACCGTTGATGTGGGCAGTCCAGGGTTCCAGAAGCCGCTTCTCCTATTGGCTCATTCTCTGGTTTCAAAAACTTTGAGTTCCAGTCGGGAAGGAGCATGGTCCATTTTGTCGCTATCCAGCATCCACAACATGGACTTTGCATCCACAATTTTCTTCCACACCCACAATCCCGTCCCGTCTTCCGTTGTCGGGTTGTCAGTGACACTGCACGCTCTTAGCTCATGTTCACGAGCTTACCGACTTTTAATATCAACCTAGGTAGGCCAGCCATGCTCTTTGACTTGGGGAAGAGTACGGATAGCTACCAAAAATGCCTGAAGAGAAATACCTGCCTGCCTACCAACCTACCAACTTACGTACACAAGAGGAATGGATGACCAGGCCCCTCCGGTTCTGACTTCTGGCAGTCTCCAAAAGAGCTTGGGCCAGGCCCAGGATACCTTAGCTACGCTTTTACCAGGCGACTACACCTCACTATCTCCATCTCACTTACCTCTTAGCTTCCTTCATTGCCATGGGATTGGGTATATTGTCCCGGCTATACTAAACTTTACTACCCAGGACATGGTTATAGCATGACGCCTCAGTCATGGCCTCCAGACTCTCAGCTTCACAGTGTCATCTCGGCGAAGACAGAAAAACGCTTGATCAATGCTTCCCAAGGCCACTCAAATTTCCGCTGATCTCACAAGGTCGTAGTCGATCACTCATACGCAGGGAAGACCGTGCCTTTGAAGACAGATAAAGACGGACATGCTACCAATTTTCAGTACAGCAGCATAGTCTCATACACTCAGGTGCCTCCAGCACAACACCTCCATTTGCAGTAGCGTCGACAACAGGGGCGAACATGGGTGACCTCCTCAGGTGCTGCTAGCCTTTTGCTCGTCAACTATCTCTCCGCGCTTTATCACTTTGGTTCTTTGGTCATCTCATTTCTGACTCTGAACCAGATTAGACTAGACAACCCCGAGGGTTTCGGCCGGAACTTTTAGGCGACTCGCTACATCATCCTAGCAATCTCTCTCCCTTGGACAACCTCAAACCCAGCCAAGCCCAGCCGAGAGCAAAGCAGTGAGAGCTACCTTGGGTCTGGGAACTGGTCAAGATGCCTCACCAAACGTCTTCTTGCTCTTACCGCCAAGAAAATCACCAGCCCCACTGAATTTTCTCAGCCAAAGAATGAAACGAGATGGAGGGTCAAGCGCGTACTGAAGCTGTCCACGTTGCGGCGAGACATGGCGCTGCGATTTGAATGTGAAAGAAACAATATCAAACAAAGACAGTACCAACGCTAAGGATCGGCCAACATGCACATGCACCGCCCACGATGACAAGCGTGGGCGCAAAGCCACAGCAACGGCTTGAGCTACGCCCACGTTGTCTCAGTTCCTGCAGCCTCTCTACTCTATCCGTAATAAACAATGGCTCTTGAGAAATGTAACAGGCGACACCAAAGCCAGATAGACATACTGTGCTCAGCTCTTGACACTCACGTCAATTGACGCTCCTCCCGCTCGATAACCGTTGTACCTGGGAGGCTTGGCCACCTTCCATGACAGGGTTACGACCGAGAAGGGGTTACTACCCCGACAAGGCTACCATGGCAAGGTCAGCGTGATGGAGCATGTGGACGAGGGGCGAGCTGGGCCAGCAGGGCGAACGGGACGAACAGCTCGGGCAGGGTTGTGGTGCTGGAATCGCTCCCATGCCTGGGCTCGTGGCTATTGCTAGGACCCGGTTGGTGGGTGGTTCCCCGCTGTCTGTCATTGGGATCACGGCCCTGGGATACCTCCAACGACACTGACATGCCAATATTCGCACTGAGCTGTCTAGCGCTTTACAACTGGCCACATACCGTGCCAACATAGGCTGAGAAGCACGGCCCTTTCTCACTCTGCCGCCCAGTATTCAGATGAGAACCTCTCCTGTAATCAACTGAATTCGACGGCTAATACAAAGCGTTGTACCCTGCGGCGCCCTTGCAATCCGCGCTTTATACCTGGCTAACTGCGGGCTCCAGATGGATCCAGGCCCAGAGACCGCACCGCATCGTTGTCGGCACTATCTCCAAATCTGCCGTGACGGGGGAGCTATGCCCCACCTTGCTCACTCTTTGCCCTCACTCCCTCGCTGTGCCTCACACATGGCCGGGGCCTTGGGGGGTGAGGGCCCAGCACAATGCAATGTCGTGCGCTCGTGCCCTCTGATAAATCTTGGCTCGTTCATTCGTCTTGATTTCTAACATCTCCACGAGAGCCTCGGGATCGATTTTTGATATTGCCCGTCCGGGGGGGCGAACGCTCTCGTCTTGTTAATTATTCCTTCTAATCCTCTCAGTTTCCTGCTTCTGGCGACGGCTGCCCGCCATTCTGTTGTGTACCACCGACAAATGGCCACTGGCAGATGGGAACAGTAACGAGCCAGCGAACTTCCCGGAAAGGCGACCAGTCATGCTTAGCAGCTCAAACCCATTCAACAGGAACTCATAGAAAAATCAACTCTGGACGAGATGAGATGATCTGGTCTAGAGATGAGCCGGGATGACTACACTCCACGGGGCCTATCCGACCCGGAGTCCCATCTTGATCTTGCCGGCCAACGTCAGCGACCTCAGGTTGATACAGGCACTGGGTCGGAGGCAGTTGCACCGTCAACAAACCATCAAGGTCGACACGTTACCCTCAATGCCATTGTCGAGGTCGACATGCTGCGGCACAAACTTCGTGCCCTCGAAAATCTCGTCGAACGTTACGGTACGCTCCGTTCCGCTATTCATTATCTTGGAGCGCTGCCACTATGATTTTTGTCTTCCACAGTCTGTCGCGAATACATCGAGTCACGTCTAATTCTCATTTTTGTAGGCATTTCATCACACATCCCCTCTCTTTCTGAAGCTGAAGAAGCGCGGGCTCTCCAGTACCGTTGTGAATGCCTCGAAGCTGCATGTAAGCAACAGAGTAAGTGAATAACCTCGATGTGCACAGTCTATCTTGCAACCTCCAGTAGAGTATCTGATATGGGTAGAACTAACAGTATAGACATGGACGTTGCTCGCGCTCTAAAAAGCTCATCTCCATTTCCTCCACCTCAAGAATATACATCATGGCTCGATCATCACCTTGCGCATCATGATCGAGTAACACACTCTTTCCCCTCAGCGGCTTCTACTTCTATTACCAACTTCTCGAGAGCACCCTTGAAGTGTTGGCATGAACAATGCATTCACTATGTCTATGGATTCTCGACGCATCTGGAACGGGACAATCACCTTCGACTGCACGTAACGAAGGACGCAAGTGAATCTGGGTCATTTGCGCCAGCCCAGAACTCTTCGAATATTTCCGAAATACCAGAGATCGGCAGCGGTGCTTTGCCTCGAGACCGGTTGCCGCCTATTCAACCTCCAACCACACTCGTAACGACCAATCTCCCTCCTCTACCATTCCCGACACCCTCAACCGCCTCTACAGCGACGACAAGAAGGGACCACAGTTCAAGCTTCTCCTTCTCAGACCCCAAAACTGCGCTGTCAAGAAGCGGCGAGGAAACCACATCTGACCCACAGTTGCCTCCTCTTAAACGAGCTCGCGTCGGACATGATCGTTTGAAGTCAATAGGGGAGCTAAAGCTCCTCCATAACAATGACCCATGTCTTCGATGTCGAGCTTCGAACAGACCGGTAGGTCCCACCATTATCTGCTGAGTGACCTTCAGTGCTTACAATTCTAGTGCGACGCAAATAACCCCTGTTCCCGATGTTCGGGGATGCCATCATCCGAGTCCGAAGCACATTGGAGTATCTTAGGATGTTATCGTGGATCAGTGACCTCTCTTGTTGATGTCTTGCTTCAAGGTACCGGCCATTCTTTGTCCAGCTTCTCGCATTAGTTGACCCTTGATAGGATCGTTCGCCTGGTCACAACCTCAAACACCGCTAACACCCTCTTATCCTCGGCGAGGGAGCATCAACGACCAAATACTCGCTCAGAACCCCACTTTGTCGGCCGTAAAAAGGCCTGTCTGGAGGCTTGATTTTCAGGATACTTTTTGGTGGCAGGATGGAGAGCCTGGCCTTGACGAGCGTATTAACCAGCCTCTAGGTCCTGGGTACCATGATCAAGGGACACCGCCACCTGTCCTGCAGCTCATTGCTTCTAGCCCAAGCTTCCGGGGTGCTGCCTTTGATCTCCTGGAGCTGTTGAGTGCCAGCGGTCAACTTTCAATGTCCCGAGAAGAGGAACAGACGATACATCCCTCGCTTTTTCGCGTAAAGCAACTCTTGCGCGAAATCATATTTTACGATACCTCTCAACCGAGTCAGTTACTACGGAGCGAAGGCACCTATCTTCCGCGCACGCCTGCCGATCGTCGCCCGTCAACCGAGCGCAACGTTTCCTTGAGGGAGTGCACGCGGCGGTACTTGATCTCTTTGGATTTCGCAGCTTCCATTTTACCTACTATGGGCCTGAGGCAATGGCTAGGGGTATTCATTTCGATCTGCATCTTTAGTGCTGTTAACACCATATTGGTTGACATTGCCTTGTCGTTTCAGGGAAGCGATCCATCGCAGGCGAGCACAACACCCACGGAACGACCTGACCAAGTCATTCGAAGTGTCTACCAAGCTTTGGTCTCTCTATTCGCCGCTTCAAACGATCCTCTATCTAATGCGTCTGAGCTCGAAGACCCTATTGCCCGTAACATTGCAAGAATCGTCCGTCGAGATCAGTGGCCACCACGGCATTTATTCTCGAGCTTTGATTTTCTCATGAATCTCGGTATGGGGGAAGTCCCCAATTCTGGTTTTAACGGCTTTGTTTTACCCAGAAGGCAATCGTTAGATTTGAGGGGCTCGAGGGGTTTCCCCACAGCACAACTAGATGGTACGACAAGACAGCTTTACCTGAAGTCTACGCCATCCCTCAGTTCAGCAGGTCCATCGTCACAATACATACCTTCTAGCTCGCGGTCGGATTTTCCTTTACCTGGTCAGTTCTCATTGCCAGGTGATGTTGGAGGACGCACCCGCAGACATACGATAGGTGACGATGTGTCACCACGCCTAGAACCCCGGCGACTTTCGGTTGAACCAATATCTCCGTCAAGGCTAAAACCACCTTCTCGTCGAACTTCTTTGCGCCGTGTGTACTGCGACAAGTGTAATGAACATCCAGATGGCTTCCGTGGTGACCACGAGTTACGCCGCCATATAGATGCCAAACATTCGGCCACGGTCAAACGATGGGTTTGCAAAGAACCCAAGAACCAAATGCCTTCTGCCCCTCAACCAGTGATTCCATTGTCAAGATGCAAAGCATGCTTGGCACAAAAGCGCTATGGCGCATATTATAACGCTGCTGCACACCTCCGCCGCGCACACTTCCGACCTCATCGAGTGGGTAAAGCTAGTGGTGACTGGCCATCCATGAGCATTTTGAAGGACTGGATGCGAGAAGTGCGCCAATCGGTTGATGTTCCGGAAGAACATATCTCCAGTGGTGAAGACGACATGGATGAGTATCCAACACCCGCTGACTACAGAGATCCGATACCACAACAAGTGCCCGCGATTCCTGATGCATTACCAGCAGTTTCTGCCTTAGGTCCATTACTTTCGTCGAGTTCTATGGAGCCATCAATACCAATCGAACGAGCAAGTCCGTCTCGGAGGCCTACTGAAAATCGCACCAGGTGCCCTCATCCAGATTGTGGTCGTGAGTTTCGTGACCTAGCCTCTCACATGCTTACACACCAAGAAGAGCGGCCTGAAAAATGCCCTATTGTAACATGCGAATACCACACGAAAGGATTCGCGCGCAAGTACGACAAGAATCGCCACGCTCTTACTCATTATCGTGGAACGATGGTGTGCCCATTCTGTTCTGGTGTTGGCAGTCCCTTCGAAAAAGTCTTCACTCGTGCTGATGTCTTCAAACGGCACCTAACTGCTGCTCATCAAGTTGACCAGACAGGTCATAGCAGCGGCCACCGGCTACCAGGGGGCGATGATCCTGTAGGCACGAAAGCAAGGTGCTCCATATGCAAGAACGGGTTTGGTACTGCGCAAGACTTCTATGAACATCTAGATGACTGTGTGCTTGGCGTAATTGTGCCAACTACAAATACATCAAGTCAGCCAACCCGGCTGCAAGGATCTCCCCAATAACATTTGACCGCAAAATGGGCTGTATAATTGACAGAACTACTACAATGTCCGATGAAAACTGAACGAACGAGACGGCTGGGATTATATTGAACGATATGGGCAGTGAAGCGATTCTTTATTCTTCATTCTTCATCTACTACTACTACTTCTTCTTCTTTTCCCGCTCTCCCTTCTTCCCTTTTGTTATTTTAGCATCATTAAGAGTATGTGCCTGGTGCACCGCAGGAATAAGTTTCGATTCTAGATACCACCAAGAGTTACGGCGGCATTGGTCGCATTTTTGTTTTATTATCAGCATATCCTTTGATCAGGCATTATATTTATATATTTATATTATAACCCAGTACGGTTACGCAACTTCGAGTTACAACTGGCCTATCATCACTACATCACCTGCATGTCACCAAACCTCTAATCATTGGTCAGACGAGAACGAGATAGGCTTTTTTGAAAGCCGAAGTCTGATTGATATATGATACATCCTTCGCCCCTCTTTAAACATGCATTATAATAATATCTCCCACATATCAAAGTGACATACGCGAACTTTTAAATTCCGAAACCAGGGATGACTAGACTAACTAATGATATATTAAACCCAGACGCCAAGCTCATGCTGTTAACCGCTCACTGGTACAGGATAAGATGTGTGTAATGCAGTGGCGCGCTACGAAGACGACCAAGCCTGGACACGATCACTTCGAGTTAGAATCATCAGACGGCACAGCCGTCTTCTCGTTAATTGGGTCAACCATGAGAGACTCGTCGCGACGACCAATGTGCTTGGGGCTAGAGCGCTTGAAGAATTCATGAATCTCAGGCGAGAACTCGCCGTCATCGGGCATAGCACCTTCAGTCTCCTTGGGACCGCGACTGGCCTGGACAAGCTCCCATTCGGTACGCATATCCTGGACCTTGGCCCGCCAGTCAGCCTCGGGGTCGTAGTTCTTACCGAGACCTCGGAATCGCTCCCAGAGAGACAAATGAGTAGGGTTAACAGCAACACCGTGGTACTCACTCTCCTTGCCATCCCGAATATAGTACCAGCGGCGCTCCTGCTCCTTGAGATCAAGACCAGTAGTGTCGGGAAGAAAGATCCATGTCAGAAGCATGCCAGCGAGACCAAACCATGGGACGACGTAGAATTTAGTCTGGTCATCAATGTAGTTGTAGAGAACGGAAGCGAGGAGAGCGCCGGATTTGCCAATACAGGCGGAGAAGCCGTGGGCAGTAGCACGGATAGGCGTGGGGAATACCTCACCAGCCACGAGGAAGGTGACCGAGTTGGGACCGAATTGGTTGAAGAAGGACGAGATGAAGTACATAGCCTGGAAAGAATGAATTCCCGCAGGGCTAGTGTAGTAGTCGAACTTGAAGGCGGGAATAACGAACATCAGGAAGCACATGAAGAAGCCCACTTGCTGCATCATCTTTCGGCCGTACATCTTGTTGTCGATGAGAAGAGATGCGAGATAGTAGCCAGCCAGGGAAACGGTGATATTGACAAGGTTCCAGGTCCAAGTGGTGAAGATAGACTTGCTGTCAGGAGAGATGACCTTGATGAACTGGCCCTGGAAAAGCTTGTTACCGTAGAAGAAGACATCGTTGCAGAACCAAGTACCAGCAGTAGCAAAGAGACGTCCGCCGAAGTTGGTAAAGCAGTGGCGAAGAGCGTTCACGTCATAGCCAGTGACGTTAGAGCGCTTCTTTGCCTCAGCGAGCTGCTTACCAGCGCTGCGCATGCGGTAAGTACGATAGTAGAGGAGCCAGAGCGTACCGATGGCAGGGAATGCAAAAGACAGTCGGAAAGTATACTGAGCAGCCGACTTGCTGTATGGAGGCGAGCTCTTGCCGTTGTTGAAGATGGCGAGCAGAACAATGAGAATGACTTGGTTCACGAACTGGCCCCAGCCCTGCATGAGGAAAGCCGTGGTGACACGGCGACCACGATGCAGACGATCTTCACGAGTCGAGATCCTTCCACCAGAAGAAACACCTTCAAGAGAAGAAGTTGCTGTAATGGGGTACTCGCCTCCAACACCGAAACCGTAAAAGAAGAGAGACCAAGCGTAGCAGATAACCCAGCCTTGAAGGGTAAGACCCCATGAGGCAGTGAGCATGAGCAGACCGATAAACATGATGGCAGCATCCTGAATGAGGCCCCATCGGCGACCGACCCAATCTCCCATAACCTACGAGCAGTCAGTACAATCCACCGTATACATTAATAGAAGAGGCAGAAATAGCTTACACCAACAACAGCCTGGCCAACCATGATACCGATGATTTCAAGGTATGTCACGGAGGCAATCCAGTTATGAGAGCAGGTAGTGGGTTCCTTGCCCCAGCAATCAGGCCAAACGGCTTTGAAGAGAGGCTCAAGGTTGCCAATGGAGAAAAGGACGTAACCCTCTAGACCAAGACCGGCACCAGGAATTACAGCATGGCGGAAATACCACGAGAAAGGTGATAGAGGATCCTCCTTAAACATAGACCAAGCAGTCTTCGCCTCCTCCTTAGCAGCATCGTTGTCGACCTTTGAAACAAACCGAAACCGCTGAGCCAGTGGCAGATCAGCCCAGTAGACACCGTCCTCAGTGTAGGAGTCGTCTGGGCGGGTTACATGGCTGAAGATGCGACGCTCATCAGCAGTAGCATAGGCGATAGGCTCATCCGAGATGTGCTCAGAATCGCTGTCTGGAGGACCGTGCGGGACAGGGATCTCGCCCGGGATTGTAGACTCATGATGATGGTGCCTATGAACCATTTTGAGAGAAGGCGGTTGGAGCCTTGGGTTGAGATCCGGGTGTGGAGGTGATCAAATGAGGCGCTTAATTCAAGGGGATCCGATAATTGTGTACGGTGTTTGTTATGAGGAGGCAGGAATAACTAGATGGCAGAAGATGTATATTCCATGCGCAAACCACCAAAGGGGGGGTAAAAAAAAAGTTTATACTGGAGGCAAAGAAGAAGTGCCGAAGGCCCGAATCAGATGGGTCAGGGACAATTGAGGAATTCAAGACTTGGAATTGCCTTGTCTTGGCTCTGCAGAGAAACGGGAACCCAGCGGCCTTTAAGGCGCGAGGAAGGGCAGTATTTGAACTACATCACGACCGAGATAGCAGCAACAAGAGCCCGGATATTCAAGAAGAGTGTGACGGGCATCTTGAAGAAGCGCCAGCCAGTAAGAAGACGTAAATTAACCTCGTGGGAGAACGTGTGGACGAAAGTCGATCTCTGGGGTCAAATTCGGAGGGTGTGCAGCATAGGATAGCTCCCGTGTCCCGTTCCTTGACCGAAAGCAACTGTCGCCGCCTCGTCTTTGCCTCAGGGACCAGAGCTAGAGTTGAGCTTTGCGGTGCGGCAATGTACCGACGTGTGCGTGGGGAGATGGAGCTGTCGAAACAGAGGAAAAAAGCGGGCTATGCCTAGGTTTAGTTCTAGAACTACCTAGGTATGTACAGTAAGAAACACCAGGGGTGGGTGACATGGCATTGGGTGGGCAATGCATGATGAGATCCGCCGGTTGGGTCATGGTGGGATGGAAACCCCCATGTCCTCTGGTATCCTTATTCATCAGAAGCCGAGAGATCCAGGCCAGATCCTGAGCCACTGACAGCCGATTGTTGTAGATGCATGTTATTGGCGCTCGAAAGCGCACAATGCGGCGCGACAGCAGGGGATTGGACATTGTCAATCCCAATCGAGGCGTGATAAAAATCCAAATGACGATGCTAGGAGCAATGACGTGTTATGTACCTAGACTATGGATGAGGCTCACACAAATCGAGGCCTGGAGAGAAGCACGTTTTCAACACCGAAGCGTAACAGGCTGGAGGCTGGAACAAGAGGATCCGATTCGGAGAAGGAAAAACCTGGGGTTCGCTCATTATCTTGAGAGGGCATTCACGCACGCGAGCAAAAGCGCGCAAGAGGCATGCAGAGACCTTGACTCAATCTGCAAAACACCAGGAGCGACCCGGATAAAACGGCATCTACGAGACCCGCCTGACTTGTTTCGGCCGACGCCGCTGGCAACGAGGCCGATCTCTGCTGAAAAACTCGCATCATGGCATTGAAGAGTTGAGAGTTAGGGTCTTAGATGGGAAATTTAATGGATCCTCTTGACTTGCTTCAGCCATTGAGCTTCTGTTGTTTCAAGGCGCTTTGAATGCTCGCGTTCCGCACCACTCATTTTACGGCCCGTTTTCTTACTTGACCTGTCTGTGCCTTTTGATTCAGAACCCTTTCTATTGCCTCCCACCTTTATCTTTTTTTTTCTCTTCCCCTTTCGGTGTCCTATTCCAGACACCGGGAGATAGTTTAATTCATGCCCATCGTTACATATCACGGATATTCGGCTTCTTGTCCTGTTTTCCTCGCTGTCCTTTTGTCATTTGTTTCCCTTTGATACCTGCTGACCGATGCCAAGCCTTTCCTTTTCTGTTATTTCCATTTCCCGCCTCGGCGCTGTCGGGAGCCGCAGCTGCGCGTCTCGGCATTGGTGCTCTAAGCCTAAATAGGGTAGATTCAGGAAAACTTCGCTGCATGAAAAACCGGAGAGAAGGTACAAAGGTACATCTGGTGGGTCCTCTTTTGACGACATCCACCTAATGCGGAAAGAGGTCGTGTGAGGTTGTTGTGGTGGGATCAACGGGTCTCTCTCGCCAGCCTACATGCCTTGGTCAGTGCAACCTTCCCACACACAATACACTCATGGACCAAAAAATGACCCTGTGCCCAACTCAATTCACATGCTGATTCATGCTCCTACCCATGGTGTTTAATCTTGTAGCTTTAAGGATAAAAGCTTAACAAAAGCTTAATTTCCTGCGTCGATACCAAACTACGTCCCAACTTAACTGTTAACATCAACCTGTGAGGGTTCGTGGCAGGCTACAATGTCTGCCCATGGTCTAGAATAGCCGGCAAAAAGACAAATGCCTCCATCGCTGCCAATCAGACCCCGCTTCCACTCCGTAGCCTGTAATCTTTTACGTACTGCATCTGTCTAAGGTACCTACCTAGGTAGTCCCTCAGCTTGACAACATTCGCACAGCAAACAGGCAGCCCGCGACGAGTGCACTAATAAAAAGTCAGACAGCAACTAGTCCGCAATCCTATACCGAGAACTTGCTGTCTGCATCTAGAAACTTGTCGCGTGTGTAACAGTACTCTTTTTCCGGTTAATTCCTTGTATCGGGATTGCTGTCAAACCAGTGGCCATGGGGTGATGACTTATCTCAAACACGCAAGTCATCCATTACTGATGTGCAGCACTTACATTAACTGCCAAAAATTGGTCACAGACAAGTGTCTCAGATGCCTACCTACCTCGTACAAGCAACTCGAACATCTTATCCACCCTCCTGCTGTATACCCCCTCTCAACTTCTCCAACCCTCCCACATTCTGTAATAACCATAACACATATGCATACAGAGTTGGTGGAGCACACTGCCACAACCCCCTCCACAATGAAACTATCTGACGGGGTTTCTGCTGGGATTTACTGGATTGTCATTTGTTGTCGAAGCTGCCCCGACGGAATATTCACTCATTCATGACTACTGACCCTGCGCTGTGATCAATCCTTCCCTCTTCACATTTCCTTTGCTTTTGCTTTGACCGGACCTACCACTGTGGGTTAAGATGAAATCATCACACACTATGATTATCTTTCTTCTGCGTTAGTTCTATTCCAGCTCATTTAGTCGTGCTAAGATGATAACTTTTTCCGAATTGCAACTCAGTAAACCACGCCATAGGTACAAGAAGTCGGTATTGCATGCGCCGTATACTAATCCGAAATACTCGCCGTGGTGTCCTGGGCTTGGAACAATACGTGGGCCTTTAATCAAATCAAGCTAACAAGTGAATGAAGAAACAATTGAGTACCTAGGTAGTTATGATCAAATCCACAGTGATGGCCGTTATATCTGCTATATTTATTGCTTCAACGCCGCTCCAAACATTCACAGACACCGCATCTTTTGTATTTGTATCCGGGGCCGAAATGTCCATGGCTCAGTAGCTGCATCCTGGTTTTTTGTTGTTGTTTTTATCCCCGTCAGTTTTTATGGCATACTTCTCATCTTTGCATAGCTCCTATCCCTAAGAAACACATGACAACTATGGCGAAGTTCAGGGAAGCTCCAGTTCCTAGATCAGTCTGTTCGCCTGCAAACCCCTCCTCCTGGTCGCCGGGCTATCCACTTGCATACGAAGCCTTCATTCCCAGTCCAAGTCGACTCACTTGTCATCGCTCAAACGCCACGCTGCATTTCATAGATACAAAGGAAATTCCAACTTCAAGACACTGAGCGAAATATGCACAACACCTTCGGGACCATGTCTACCCAGTAGCTCATTTCATGTACCGAGCCTCTATGGGAATTCTTATTTCCCAATGGGCCGTGGTGTCGCTTCCTCATCATCAGCGCCATCGCCGTCTCCTTTGACAACTGTCAAAGGCCGAGGTGTGGCGTCTACACTGTCTGTTCCATCCTTGTCCATCTTGGGTGTGACACCTTGAAACTTCAGTCCTGCATCGGGAGGAGTACGTGCAGTAGCTTCCGCAACCACTTCACCATCCAGAACTCCAGTTTCCATCTCCTTTGAAGGCGTGGTCACGACTTGCGTCACAGCTTCAGGTGTGCTTTCTGAGCCCACCGTCAAGCTATCGTGACTGTTGGCCCGCATCATCTCGATACCGAGCTTCGAGCTGGGCAGGCCGGCTTTGCTCAGTGTCTGCTGGCTATTGCGGCCGTGGTGCTTTTCTCGACCATTTCCCAGTTCCTCGTCTTCATCATCAGCGGATTCGGTGCCCTCCAAAGTTCTCTGTTCATGGCCTTCTCGTTTCCCTCTCAGCTTATCGTTGCCTCGTGGGCGGTGTTCCATCTGAGCCGGCGCGGATTGCTGAGCAACGAGAGGAGGAACTCCCTTTCTTTGGAGTTCAGAGGCATCGTTGTTGTCTGTAATATTCAAGCCACCTTCGTCCCATTCGTTTGTTGGCTTGCGACTAACAACAACCGGCAACTCATCAGTCGTCACAGATTCCGAATCACCAAATAGTGATGATGTAATCGAGTCCTCACGGCTCGACATCATGGCATTTCCCAGTCGACTCGCAAAGATGGACGAGCCTGATGTCGGACTGTCTTCAAGTCGCGAGTTGGCTTTGCGGATTCCCATTGGGATCGGGCGTGGCATGCCTGATGATTGACCTGGTGACTCGGGCCGCCACTGACACAATCCGCGTAAAACTTCAGTAAGTTTCGACGAACTAATGGGCTTCTCGATTAACGAATCAAAGTAGTGTGGTGCTTGAAGCTCTTTGAGGTAAGCTGTAATGGCCACAATCGGTGTGTGGGAATTGGCATTCTTGGTCTCACGAATCATTCGTGCCACATCAGCTCCATTGATTTGAGGAAGCTGATACTCGAGGAAAATGACGTCAAACTTGATTTCACTCATCGAATATCGAACAGCCTCAGATCCATTTGGTACTGATATAGTACGGCATCTCAGCTTTTCAAGCAACTTCTCCATGACCATGCGAGATACCGGATGATCTTCACAAATCAGCACATCAAGAGGCCGGAAAGTGGGGCCTCCATCAAAGGCAATCTGTGACAGCCGCCTTGAGCTCTGTCTGCGCCTCTGTACTCGGAGGAGAGCATTATGTTTCTCGCCTTCGTTATCTGATGAGGATGGTGACATGTCAAAGACCTGGCTTCTCCGATTTCGATGATGGTGCATAATGTCAGAAGCAACGGGACTGCCGTCCTGAGATTGAGAGCCCACAGTAAGTGATCTAGAACGCCCGGCAGATGAATTGCTAGACTGTCGTGGGGTTGATATAGTCTTTTGGGGGGAGAGTGACAAAGGAGGTGGCGCTGCACTGCGACTCTGGATTGGAGACGATGCTGCGACCGTTGTGGCGGCCTTTTGCAGGCTTGGGGGCACCTTGGGTATCTCGAATGCCGAACCTGGCTGCAGAGATGCGGCAGTTGATTGGTGAGATAGGCTGGAAGAGTTACTCGATGCCTTTCGTCGTCCATCGGCACCTTGACCAGCGACAAATGAAACCAGCAACGGTGATGAAGGTTGGGAGGCTCGGTTGGGAGACGCACTTGTATGACCAAATCCAGACGGCGATTGTGCTCGATTTGTCGCCTTAGCATTAGAGATGGTTCTGGAAACAGGGTTTGATAGGACAGGGCTGCCTTCGAGCGACGGCCCTGGTGATATAACATTGCTGGATGCCCCAGGACTGATGGATGTGCCTTTACTTTGCGTGGCTAGCGCCTCGGCTCGCAACTTTTGGATTACGTCCTTGTTGGCCTTCTCCAACACAGGTAGGTTCTTGAAAGAAAATGAGCCGAAGTCATCCATCGCCACCGGCTCGCTCAGACGTCTCGATTTCAAGTCTCGGACATGTGGGGGAATATGCAGTGGCATCAATTTTCGGTTTATAGAGTTGACCTGAGACCGGACCCGCGAAAGCGCATCGTGTGGCCGCTCGGCGTATTCAGAGCCAGCTGCGGAGGACTGGGGAGACGCCTGATCTTCCATCTCCTCCGCAAATGACTGCAACACTGCCCCTCTGGCGTCGAAGTATTCTGTGTCCTCGGGATTCTCAGGCTGTGGGACAAATTGAGCCTCGTCCTCCAAAAGCGTTTCCCAGTTGACATCCTGGAACCAAAGGTGATGGCGAATCTCTTCACCACCAGAGGCGAACTTATCATCGCGATTGGAGCCTAAGCGCTGGCGAGGCTCCATGCACAGGAGCTTATTGATCAAATCTTTTGCCTCTTCGGAAATGGGCTCACATTCATTCTCGTCAGGCCACTGAATCTTCCTTGCTAAGATGTTCTCGAAAACCTCTTCGGCCTCACCGGCATGAAACGGTGGGATACCATAGAGGAACTCAAACAAAATACAACCGACCGACCACCAATCGCTGGTTTCATCTTGTTTGTCACCCTTTATAGTTTCGGGGGCGAGGTAGTCAGGTGTTCCCACAAAGCGTCTATTTGTGTCCTCAGGGTTGAAAAGCGCCATTGGAGGTGGCATCATGTTGGAAAGTGGTAGAGAGTTCCTGGCATGGCTATCCATGCTCATTCTCGAACCAACACTCATGGGTAGATCGGGTGAGCCTTGCGCAACTGCCTCCTCATCTAGTGGTGACCTGACGCTGTTTGATTGCGATGCTATCTCTGCGTCATGCAAGGAAAGGTTGGTGACCATACGGGCAAGTGTCTCACTACCACCACTGTCACTCCGGTGTGTGCCCGATACTCGACGGGGCTCTTGGCCTAGACTGAAATACGAAGGTTGTGCCAAGCTTCCGACTTCGGGTGTCATCTGAGGCGTCTGGCCAGGGGAATGGGTATGTCCGTGCAGATCAAGTGACGCTGATCTTGACGAAGCAATAGAGGCAGATCGGGCAAAGGGTCCTTGTTTGAGCAGGTCTGGTGTTCCATCAGAGTTTTCACTGTTCAATGCTCGCTTTTGCCGGCCGACCAATCCCAAGCGAGACAAGCCAAAATCTGTAAGCTTAAGGTGGCCTTTCTGGTCAATAAGGAGGTTGTCTGGCTTCAGATCACGATGAATAATGCCTCGGCTGTGAAGATGCTCAACCCCAAGGACAACTTCACCAAGATACTTCTTCACCCATTCTTCAGGGAGGCCACCCAGAACTTTGATAAGTGAAGCACAATCCCCACCATTTAAATACTCCATCACCAGATATAGATAGTCCTTGCTCGAAAAAGTCCAATAAAGCTTGGCAACAAAGTCGCTTTCCCCCTGCCACATCATAATAGCTCGTTCCGCTTTGACGTTGCCGACTTGGTTCTTGGCGACCATGTCGGCTTTCTTGAGTACTTTGATTGCGAAGTACTCTCCCGTGGACTTCTTCTTTGATAAATACACACTACCAAAAGCCCCTTTGCTGATAGGTTTGATAATCTCAAAATCTTTGATGGATGGCTGGGTTGGGCGAGGTTGTGGGGGTGCTTGATTTGCACCTAGGCGAGGCGATGGCGGAGGCTTCATGACGAAATCGGAAATGGCTGCTGAAGATTGCCTCCTGTGATGTCTGTGACTGTATGTGGCAGGTGAACTAAAGTCACTGCCTGGAAGCATAGGTGACGCCTCTGGAGACACGACACCTTCCTGGGACATCGGAAATCCTCTTGCTTTGATGCGTAACGGCGAAGATGGCTGTCCCGGTCTCGAGGGTGATTCCTGCCGGTGAGGGGAAGAAGTACCGGGTAAAATCAGACTCCTTCGGTGTCGCCTTCTTGTGCTCGCGGCGCGACGGAGGTCTCCAAATTCAGATATGGGGGATTCGGTCCTTGGTGCATTACGAGACGCTACTGATGACGATCGAAAGCTGCCCTCGCTATCAAGAAAGTCGCCTTCTAGGTAGACCGAGTCTCTACGAGTGTCTCGTGCCTGAACCCCAAGGCTACTCTGCCCGCCAAAGTGCGATCTGGGCGTAGGACACTCTTTAGGACTGCTGGATCTAGTAGAGGCCACAAAGGATGTTGGTCTTGATCGATCTTTGTTTTCAGACAGATTCATTTGGCGTAGAGCCGTGGCTAGCGCAGATGGGCTGTTCAGGGGCTCCGTGAAGCTTTCGCTGCCTCGCTGCAAAAGATGCTGAGGCTCAGAAACAAGGGGTTCTGGGGGTATATCGTCGTCTTCTCCAGTTCCTTCATCACATGTGTCACACTGTTCGTACACGGAGTTGAGCCGTTCTTCTTCTGTCGAGTCGGTCAATTCGCCGTTGGCTATGCGAGCTGCCTTCCTCAGGGCCTCGTCGATACAATCTTGGACAAGGCAAGCGAGCTCGATACGAATACGTTCAGCATACTCGATAATTTTCCTGTGACGAAAGACAGCGTCGACCTTATTCCTAGCAACCTTCTCTGTATCGGCGCACAACAGAGCCAATCCCTGTTCCTGCTCCAGAGTATTGGTGCTTGGTGATTGCCATTGCAGAACCTGTGATATTCGTGATTCGGATTGTGGGGATTGCGTTCTAAAATCGCCGCCTTGTTGGGTTGAGGACTCCTTTATCGCAGGTGTGCTAATCTCAATGGCGGTATCGCAAAGATCCATGAGCAGCTCGACAATCCGAGCCTGAGGTCGTCGAATAGCGAACGAGCGTGCCCTAGTATGCCCAAGTCCTCCAGAGCGTTCCCTTGATCGAGGCAATGAGCTGCCAGGTGACGACTGTGTTGATGGCGGCGGCCCAATTGGCAAACCTTTGTATTCGGCGGCCGGGACAGGTGTCTGATCACCAGCAAGTGACCGACTCTTGCGGGCCTCTAATGCGTCGAGCACCTTGACAATCGAATGCCGATGCTCAGTCAGGCTTTCCTGTGCCATTTGAACATCCATCTCGGCCCTATGTTCTTGCAAACACAAATCGGTGTGTTTCTCAAACCACCATCGAGGGATCTGGCGTTCGCAAATGCGGCAGAGTACCGGTGGCGGGGGTTCTTGTTGTTCGGGGTCATCGAGTCCGCTCTCAGCAAGTTGAGTCAGATAGCTCGCCAGAACTTCAGCACCTGAGCCTAGCGAGTCCACGATTACGTTGGGAAGGTCTATCTTGATTTCTCGTGGAGCTATCCAGGGGCGAATCATCCACATTGTCTAGACGAGATCAGTATTGCACAGAAAGCCAACATCGACGAATCTTACATGGCTCTCCCCACCCGAGACACTGTCGTATACCATAATGCCTTGGGCTTCAAGGTCCACAGCATGTGACTGCTCGTTCTCAGGGTCATTTTCGAGGTCGTCAATAGGCAAAAGCTTCGAGAGAGGTCCAAGATTGACAGCAAATCGGACTCGATGGCTCCGAGAATCATCTTTCTTCATGGATTCGACAACTTCGGTGAACACATTCTTGTTATCGCTAACTATCAGGTCGGAGATAGGCAGGCCATTGACTGTCTCGAACTGGGTGCCTACCACATCAGTCCACGAGGGACTGACCCATTTAATTGTCCCATCGAGATTGAGGTCCACGATGGTATTGAGAGTCTGTTCAGCAGCTTCTCGAAGCTCCTCGCGCTCTTCCCGGATGTCCTGGCTCAAAGACCTCTCCATAGCAGTTGTTTGTTGTGCCCTTAGAGAGGCAACTGCCGGGGGTGCCAGGGTGGCACCAGACGGGGAGTCCATTTTGTCTCAAAAGAGGCAGACGTGCAAACCAGAAATAGATAGTGCAATCGATGTTTCGCAGGTATCGTCGACCGTGGGATTTTGGGCCGGGGCCCGACGTTGGGATAGCTGGCAGCTCCAGCAGAAGCACAAGTGGGGAGACTCGGGGTCTGGCAAGGGCGCCAGAACTACAGACCCGCGAGACTCGGAGACATGACTGAGGGTCGACAGCGAGGGTTCTCGGGCTGGCGCTGTACAAGTTCTAAGCATGAACCAGAAAATAAGGTCGAGATCGAATTGTCCTGACGCCTGGAAGTCAAAGGGTGACGTTGTATAAGCGTGTGGGCGCCTTTAGGTGAGCCGAGAACGGGGCCAAACGTGATGGTACCGTACCGTGATCGTGACCGTGGGCACCTGCTCGAGCTAGGCGAGGTGAGGTAAAAGGGGAGTCGACTCGAATTGACAGCACAATCGATAGATCCGGTTTTGAAGCTGTCTGGTCTATTCAGTCCTCGGGATCTTGCTTAATACTGCAGAACGGGGGTTAAGAATTGCCGTTAAGCCTCGAAGGGGGAGAAAGACAAAGTTTGGCCCAGGTGAGCCATGGCTCCTTAAGCCATCGTGAAAGCGCGTTCCTCTCATGATACAATAAGCGGGGAGATGCGCCGCTGGACCAATCACCACCCACCATCTCTCAGGAATCAAGCTCCTAGCCCTGCAGAGCTACAACATCTTGCGGTATGGGTTTTTTACAGCGCTTTACTGACGGTTCTGATGCAAGCTATGGCCTCCACCCATGATATTCCACTGGGCAGTGGGTGCTCGGCGCCCGCTTTCCAATCAATGGCTTTGCGATCCATCGCTTCATGAACCCTGTTGATATCAACTTCATGCCCCGAATTTCATATGAATGTTTTATTCGCTATGCTCACCAAACCGGAAATATGTGATACATACCAGATATTTAGTTACTCAAGTGATGTCCAATCTATGACATTGACAACTATTGAAGTATTTCTGTCCATCAGAAGGATGACAGGGTACTGTGGGGTGGGTGTTTGGTTTGTTTGGCGTTCTACTATCGCCAGCCTTTGTTAGGTCGGGGCATTGTTTCATGCAACCCTAGGCCCGTCCCTGGAGGTCCCCCCTACATTTTCTTCCAGCAACCAAAGTTTTTGTCACATTGATAAAAGGGTGCACTCGATGGACAGATCAGAGAGACTGAAAGGGAGGAAGCATTGAGATTCCTACCTCCAGGTATCACACGAAAGGCAAATCATTGGACTGTTCATGTCGATCGAAATTCCATCCCCAAACTAAGTATTCTTCTATAAATCCATTTGAGAGCTGAAGAGGGACTTGTGCCATCAGAGGGTAAAATACGGAAAAGTCTCTTTCATCAGGTGCCTCTTTTGGGCTGCAGCACGAACTTCGCAGAGCGTAAAACTGATGATCTCCGCCTCCTGTGGCAGCATCACAAATCTTGTAGACCAATCGACAGCCCAATGGCGTCCAGTTTGCTGCTGTCTCACCTGGGGGCGCCGACGCGGCCGTCGGTGCAGAATGCAGATGCAGGCGTTGACGGAGGTAACGTCAGATACCCCAAAACCGGCCACCCCTAGAAACCAGCTACCTACTTTTTAACCTAGCCT